>JASAMY010002195.1:0-47642 GCA_030248085.1 Paralinhomoeus sp. GSCO2_6
TTTTTAATACATGTGTAACAAGTACCATACATCATGGTAAGTCATCAGCGAAGTCCCCAAAGCTTCGAAATCGGTACATAAGGAAGGCTGAGTGGAGTAGAGCTGTGCAAGCACTGCAGTAAGCACAAACAGACAGGTGGGCTCCTCAGGTACGCATGCAGGCGTGCGTGCGAAAACGTCTGTGTGTGTACAGTACAGTACAGTCGCTGCTCAAACAGTAGACACCTTAGGCTTGCGTGCTAAAGTGACTCACTTTATTTGATGTAATACAGTGGCGCGGCTCATCTCAGCAAGTTTCTTACAACTACGACGCAACTTACGACCGTTTTTTTAAAATTTTAAGAAACAGGCGACGACGTTTTTTAACAAAAAAAAACGTGTTTTTATTGTTAAAAAAAACGTTGTAAAAAAACGTGCCCAACTCTAGTACAAATACACAAGACGATTTGTTTTGCATCATATATTTTACGACGCTTAGATTGCGTTTCGGTAGGTTTCGGACGTACATGCATACCTAGCAGACGCACACCCAACAATTGGTTCTGCTAGCATTTGCTATTGCTAGCTCCTCTATGCGCCCTCAATCTCTGCGTCGCGCCCTGCGTCGCGTTCTTTGTTTGGTGCGTGCCCCCATTGCTGACTTTGTTGGATGCGAAATCTCGTCGCGCATTACTCCACTTACGCACCACTCACCCACACATCAACATACGTACGCACACACACCCCTACACGTCCACTTGCGTGCTTGCGCTGTTTTACAGCGTTCGACCTACTTTATGTACCGATTTCTAAGCTGTGGACACTTCGCTGATGGCATGGCGCATGATGGCGCTGATGCATGGTGCATGTACATACGTACTCTAAAAAATACAAAAGACACGTATTTTTTTTAAAAAGTACCGTATTTTTTTTTCAAAAAATACGTCGGTCCAAAGTCAAAACGTATTTTTCCCAACTCTAGCCATCACCTTGGGGCTCCTGTGAGGTCATCTACTGTAAGGTGGAGGACCCCAGTACACCTTCTTCAAGTGCAAGCAAGTCTTCACATAAAGTGGACTCCTACACATTGAAGAGAAGTATCTGATGTGGTGCGCGCATGGCAATGCACTGTGCATGTCACGCCTCAATGAAGTAGACCCTTGAATTAAATTACCGAGCGAACTTTAAATTTACCAATGTGTCAATTGGGCTGTAAGACTGTAATTGGGCTGGGTGTGGGATGGGGGACTTAAGATTTGTGATGGAAGGTTTTTGGGGCTATTTACACGCTCGATGTTGCACACTCACTCACACTCACTGTCCAGCACACAGATTACTTCATTATACCCGATTAATTTCAATGTACAGCATCATATGTCATGTACTAAGAACATCACTTCCTTCCATTCCAATGTTTGCAATGGATGAGTCCATTCTAAAACCTACTGAAATGATTACAAATGAACACACCCTCCACTGAGTGTGACAGGACTGAAAGGAAAGACAACAAATTTGATGCAACAAAATGCCAATGATGATGTGGTTGTAGAGGTAGACAAAATGAACACCAATAATCGATGGGAAAAGACAAACTTGCCATGAACTACTTGAAAAGTCTGTTAAAAAATTAATTTTTTAAGCGTGTAATTAAAAAATTGTTACAAAAATATTGCAGAGAATTATTTATTTAATTTTTAACTTTTAAAAAATTCCAAATAATTATTTATTTAATGTTTAATAAAAAATTCTGCATAACAGAATTATTTTTTTAACAATTTTTGTTTTTAATGTACTTAAAATATTATTTTGAATTATTTAATTAATTAAATTTTTATTTTTGGTGACATCGCTATGTACGGGTTGTTCCGCCCTTCGACTCTTGTCCCATCCTCCTCACTCAACTGACTGCCCAACTGACAGCGCCAAGTCAATAGAGGGGGGTGTTTATGAACGACTGGACTCGCACGCGTAGGTAAGTCTAGCCGAGTGACGAGTCACCCGCACAGCTTACAAAGGGCCTTCTGACTAAGACACCCGCCGGCCACTGAATGGCCAAGACCGTCGGGACGGCGCTAAGCTGTCGATCTCAATAGCACGAGCAAGAAGCGTACCTTGTCCAGGTACGCTTCTTGTCTCAGCCATGCAGTTGAACCTCTGCTCGTTGAGCCGGATCTTTACGCCCAAGAAGTAGTGCAGCTCGCCCAGGTCCTTCATCTTAAACCCTTGCTGCAGTGCCTCTTTCTCTTGGGTCAAGCTTCTGTCAGCGTGAGTCGCAATGATGAGGTCGTCCACGTACACTGCCAGCAAAACCAGTTGCCCTTCCTTCACCTTTGTGTAGATGCAGGCGTGGCAGACTGTGGCAGACACCTTCACCTGTGGCAGACTGTTTGAAGCCCAGACTCACGAGTTGCTTGTGGAGCGCATGGTTCCACGCCCTGGGCGCTTGTTTCAGCCCATACAGGCTCTTTTTCAGTCTGCAGACGAGCCCCTCCTTGCCCTTCTCTTGGAAGCTTTCGGGTTGGTGCATGAAGATCTCCTCCTGGAGATTCAAAAAGGCGCGTGGAGGCGATTTTTAAGGGAAAAAGGCGCTGTGCACACACTTTGCGTTTTTTTTTTCACGTTACGTACTGTATTGGGTTACACCAAATAAAAATTTGGGTGAAAGTGCTGAAGCTGGACTAACAGCTCTTGGAAAGGAAAATTAGCGTCGTAAAATTTATTTTGAAACTAAAATGCCAGAGCAGCAGTCAGACGTCTCAATAAGCAGTTTCCTGACTGGGGTTTATAGGACTTTCTTCCCCTGGAATGTCTACGCGGTAATCTGTGCTTGCAATCTACGCAGCACATGCATCTACGCACGCTAAGCTATGCTCCAAAATTTGACGATCTGTTCCCACTCGAGAGTTGCGAGAAATGCGTATCTGTCAATGGTGCACACTTTGAAAATTGATGATCTGGTGCCAGCCCAAATAAAACATGCTTGTTTTATCTGATTCAGTTGGAACTCCGCAGTTATCTAAGTAAAGGATTGAAGTACATCATATCGAAATTTCAAAAGCAATTGGACCATGGAGACACAAATTGCACATCGTCAAAGTTGGCTCCAGCACCATGGGCCACCCTGTACACCCAGACATGGAAACATGTGCCTTTTAGACGATGGTCCATTTAGGGAGGGGGCGTAATTATAGGGGGGAGGCTTATTAACTCAAAGTGGTCCTGGGAGGGGGTATTATTATAGGGGTGGGGACTAATTATAGGGTTTACGGTATTCAGTGTGCTAAAGCGACGTTGACGCCGACGCCGAGGACGATGAGAGGCGGCCAAGCGACGTCGTGGCGACGATGACTCAACGAACGCATCGACTTTTGGCGCGGACGAGAGTGCTCGACGACCCGACTGAGCTACGGACGTCCGCGAGGTTGTTATACGCGTCGTCGCCGAGATTTTCGCGGCTTTTGATGACTCAATGGCGACGACGACTAGTTCGAAATGGTGCTGCCGACGTCCGCGATCGCGTTGGTGGATGGCTCGCCGGACCGCTCCGGGCGGACCGCAGGCAGCAGGAGGAGGAGAAGGAGGCCCAAAAAATCAAGTTATTTGGACTAATATTGCTCATACCCAGATATACCCAGATGCCGCACGAATTAGGCTGAATTAAATTGCGTAGGACCTTTTCTGTGTTTACATCTGATGAAGTGTCATCTAATCAAGCCCCACCACTGCTGTTGCATTTGCGTTGATGCCAACTAAACACGCGTCACCCATCGCCTAATGCAACTTAATCCACCTGGGGGGATTAATTGGCCCGCTGGGGGGATGACATAGCCTGCACGTTTTGGGGATAGTCATCCGCCCGGATGACTTATTCCGGAATAAGTTAACCGGGGGGATGAGTTAGCCTGGGGATGACTTATACCGCGACACCGGCGCACTCGACGACGACAGACGACGAATTTCTTCGAAAAAGCGCGCGTGAGTCAGCGAGCGTCCGGGTCGCGTGCGCGCGAGACCGATTGGGATTTCCGTTAGGCGGCCAGCCGACCGTACGCCCCAGGCGAGGCCCGAGGAGGAATGGGGGAACCGTCTCCATTCCCGCCACCGACTCGACCGCTGGCCGAGCGAGCAAGTCGGCAGTTTTTGCCTCCCACCTGTGAATTTCGATACGATGGCAGCGCAAATATTGCGACAACCGGTAACGCAACCATACTACGTATCAGGGTAACTGTTCGATAAACGGCTGGCGCCACGCGGTACATAGCGTGTATGTAGCGTATGATTGATTGTTCCGCGCTTCTCTCCAGGAGGGCAGACGCGCCAGGTCCTGGCACTCTCCCCACCCAAGCCGACGCCTGCGCGAGAAACAGAGAGATGCACACGCACCCCCTCCCGAGAGCGCCGACAGGCCTATAAGCTACAAATCGGCGTGCAGCTCTGTTTATGTAGCGTTTGAATGACAGGTCTTGCGCTTCTCCCCAGGAGAGTGGCCAGGTCGGCCTGGGCGCGCACAATATTGGGTCAGAATGATGTGATGCCCGAACATAGCATAAATATGGCGTGGCTAAAGCTCGACATCAGTTCTTTTGCAAAGCAGAACCAACATGATAATTGAAGTGAACATCGTCATCTGCACGAACTGCGGCTACACTGCTTGTGATATGGAGGAAATGGGGCGACACTATATGTCGAGGGACAACACCTTCAGCGCATTGTGGAACTATTGGAAGAACAGCGGATGCGAGCTGATGAGACCAATGACCGACACCACCAGCACGACCACCGCTACCCGCCGTGGTGGTGCACCTGTACTGGTGTAAAATGGACGACTGCCAACGATCTCACTTCCGTTCCTACCCAAGGCGGCTGACTCAACCTTCTTGGCATGGGAATTCATTCGGCCCCCATTCGTGCTAAGCTATGGTAGACTAAAAAATGAGCGACGAAGACGGCTTGACAACGATGGCCAGCCTGCGGGCCGCCATGGCCCAGATTTACGCCGGGTGTGTGTGTGTGTGTGGTGTGGGTGTGTGTGTGTGTGCGCGCGCGCGCGTGCGTGCGTGCGTGCATTCGTGTGGGTGTGTGTTTGTTGTGCGTTGTGTCGACTGTTTTCCTCAGAGAGGCCGGCGACACGCACACGGACGACGAGGACGCCGCCAGCGACGACGTGCGGCCGGACGTGACCGGGACTGATCCAGACGAGGCGTGGGACGCCGAAGAGACCCGTTTCGCCGCATGGATCGAGACGGCGACCGCCGTCGCCGCTGTCGACGGCGGCGGCGCCGCGGACAAGGCCGCTGACGAGGAGGGCTGGGGCGCCGACGACGGCTGGGGCGATAGCCCTTTAAGAACTGCGCCGCCAACTTCACGGACAAGTTTGTGTACACGTTCGCGCATTTATCAGGGTGTACGCGTCAGCGTACAACCCTAATATGTGACGACTTCTCAATGCGGGTTTTTGAATATTCGATCGCCTATAACTTTTGATTGCCTGAACGGATTTCGGCGCGTTATGGCTCAAATGAACCGCCTTCTTCTGGGGCATCGAACGCGCATAACGCGTTTCCTTGTTTTACGTCAAGGGGGAGATACCTCTGAAAATGTTGTGAAAACGCGAGTTTTTTTTTCATGTTCTCTGCCACTTTTTTGGACCGCCGCTCCCGAACGCCACTTGCGATTGGGCTGAAACTTGGCGTGTACTCTCAGCCCATTATGGCAATTTCTACCTAAAAAGGATTTGCGCGTAGGTCCTACCAATCTTGAGTTATGGCCGATTTTGCCCGATTTCTTGGACACGATTGCCGTTTTTTCGACCAAAATTTTGTGCGCTATAGGCGCCTCAACCGCTCATCACAGAGATTCGCTATAATGGTGAAAGTTGATCCCCCACACATGTAGTACATTGTATTTCCCGTTGAGCAAATTTTGCGGCTCCGACGTCCATGTCGCCATAGCCGAATTTTTTTGATAGTTCCGACAAGAGTAAAACTCCAAAAAATGCCCAGTAAACCCCCAATTTTTCTTCGATTTTCGTGAACAATAGGTCAAGGGGAGTCCTCGGTAAGTCAATGTTTTGAAATTCCAACACTGGATAATGAGATATGAGCTCTTGAACCTTCAAAAAAAATGATTTTTTTTTAATATTATTTTTTTAATAATTGTTTTGTTAAAGTAATCGGGATGAAACTTTGCAAGCATACGTATACAATCAGAAATTAATGCCCCAAATGGATTCTTCCTAAATGCCCACAAGCTTGAGATCTGGAACACTTAGTAAGATTGGGCCTTAGACAACCAATCGAGAGGTCGCGGGTTCGACTCCCGCTGGCGTCTCTGCCATCTCCTGAAAACCAATCAATATTGCGTTACCCCAGTGTCCTTTCCTGCTCCACCCATGTTGTTCCCACGACTCACCCTACATTTTTTTCAGTTTTTTTTTTCGTTTTTCTTTTCAGATGTTAAAATATTTTTTGGTTGACTTTATCAAAGCAGTGAAGATCAAGTGCTTTTCGGATGTGCACTCTCATGTGCAACCTCACAAGGCGCGCATGCATGCACGCACGCACGCACGCACGCACGCAGGCACGTCCACACTCTCGCACTCTCGCACGCACGCACACACCGACACACACACGCACGCCCGCACTCTCGCATGCACGCGCTCTCGCACGCACGCACGCACGCATGCACGCACGCACGCACGCACGCACGCACGCACGCCATAGTTGACCACCATCTTGGCCGCACAGAGGGCCGCGTAGGACGCGTCCTCAACGAGCATGCTGATGGTGGTGGCGTCCTCGAGGTCAGGCTTGGGGTAACAAGCGCGCCACGCGCCACTCGCTGGTGTTCAGCCCCTGACTCTGTCACTTGAGGAGTTGCAGCACGCCCTTCATGTCCGAGACGTTGCCCAGGAAGGAAGGTGTTTGTAAACAAATTCTACAGTTTTGAACCTGTACACTGTACACATTTTTTATTTAATACGACGTTTCGGATACGACACTCACGCCATAGTCAGGAAGTGCCTATATTTAGATATTATTTAGGTACACATTTTTCCTTATGACACCCTTTTCCTTTTTCTTCAAATCTGCTTACCCCAGAATGGTCTCGGACGTCGCCCTCCCCCCACTTCAAAAAACCGGTTACATGTGGTACTGCAGTAGTTAAACTCACGCCCCTGGTGGGTGCCCCTTGTTGACACCCGAAATCAGTGCACGCGTGGTGCGCATTTTGTACATATCAATACGAAAAAACACTGTATTATGGAAAAATTCGCAGACAGCTGCAAAAAAGGAGAATATGTGACTTCCGTAGACAGAAGTTGAGCTTGAAAAGAAAAATGGTATTTGCACATTGCTGAAGTCCACTTTGAAAAAAGATTGTATAAGAGCATTGCAGTGGAGTCCACTTTGAAAAACGATTGTATAAGAGCATACAATGGTATGAACAATCGATTTGCTTGTCACATATTCGGCGTTTTTAGCGTGAGCTATTTTGGCATATTTCATTTTGGACAACAGTCATTCTAGGGACATCGCTGTTGCCCAGCTAGAAGTGACACACACCACTGCCCTACGCACGTTGTATTTCAATGCTGCTGATTACGGATTTTCGAAGGACAGCTAAATGATAAGTTCGGTACGCTAATGTAGATTGTGTTTGTAGAACAGCTCCTTAAAATTATACCTGAAGTGCCTGTTGTGTATACTCTCCATCCATTAACACAACAAATTTCTGTTACTGTGATACAAAAATCAGTTATCCCGATTCCAGACTGCACGTATGTTTGCAGAATAGAACAATAATTTGTAGGTATCGTAATTCGAACTGTGGTGGAATCGAAATATTCTATTCATTGGATCGTCATTTCTAACTTACAAAATATTTCGGTGTCTATGTATGTACGTGCGTGCGTGCGTGTGCACGCGCGTGTGAGTGCGTGTAGGTATGCACTTTTCCTGGTATGCTACATAAGTGCCACTGAATTCTGTCATCATGCAGCGAGCGCTAAAACGCCGAATATGTGACAAGCAGATTGATGGTTCATACCATTGTATGCTCTTATACAATCGTTTTTCAAAGTGGACTCCACTGCAATGCTCTTATACAATCTTTTTTCAAAGTGGACTTCAGCAATGTGCAAATACCATTTTTCTTTTCAAGCTCAACTTCTGTCTATGGAAGTCACATATTCTCCTTTTTTGCAGCTGTCTGCAAATTTTTCCTTAATACAATTTGCAAGCAACATACCTATTGCTTTCTTCAGCGACCCGCCGTGGGCACACACCGGCGCGGTGTGCACGGACTACCGCCCTGAGATTTGGTCCCGCACCACGCCCAGCCTCGAGGGGAGGAGGAGGAGCGCGCCAACGACGAGGCAGACGACGAGGGTAATGTTTTTTTTTAATTTTGATTTTGATTAGATTTAAATTTTGATCGTGGTTTTTTAACCATACATGTAACAGTGTTTGAGGGGGTGGGGGATGATCCGCGGTAAGGTGCGTGCGTGCGTGCGTATGCCTCCCCCTCCTACAGGGCGGTACTGAAATAATTAGCCAAGGGGGGGGGGGGGGGTAATAGAGGGTTTTACGCTAAATTCATCAGAATTGTGTCTAATAGAATAGCCACTGTAGCCCCATATACTGGTAACCAGGCTTGCATTAATTTTCCCGGAGAAATGGGGGAGCAGCCTGTCTAAATACCTAAAGTCCATGTCAAATTATCGTGGACTGGAGGGTTTTTGGCGAACTTTCTGTTGTGCTGGGGAATTAATTAAGAACATCATATATAAGCGTGTAGCCCAGTTGGAGCTCCGATCTACACTGGCCTTTATTTGCAAATGAGAAACCACTCATCCCACACTTGCAAGCCACACCAAAAAAATCACCATTTTACTGGAGGGACCTATCTTCGCGAAAACTTCAGGATCAGTGGACCTTACTCGCCTCATGTCACACTCCAAAAATCGGGAAAATCGAATCGCGCGTTTAAAAGATATGGCCAAATCAAGATTTCAAAAAACGCCAAAAATGCCAAAATCGCGATTTTGCGAAAAACGCCGCCTGCATTGTTCTTTGCACCTGGCTCGCTCGCTCTTCCGTCGCGTCGCTCGGGGGCTGTTGGTCTCTCTCTCTCTCTCTCTCTCTCTCTCTCTCTCTCTCTCTCTCTCTCTCTCTCTTGACACGACAACGGAAGCATTGTTGAGTATCGCCACACACACACACACACAGTGATCTTTTTTTGTGAAACCCTTTGTCGATACTTCTTCACACAGCTCTTCAATTGTGTAAGCAGCCGAATCATTGTTGACACCTGCTCTTCAAGCTCATAGTCGCTAAAAAACAAAATCCAAGAAATGTTGAGGTAACACAGGTGGTGCAGCGACATGACCGCACAACACTCTGTACTGTACGATGATATCATTGCATAAACCTGGTAACCATTTATATAAGATTTATGTTCTAGATGGGGGGGGGGAGGGGCGGGGCGGGATTGGTCATCGCCGCAACCGCTTGACGCGGCGCGCTGGGAAGACGCAACCTGTTTACGTATGCAGCAATTGGCGCGCTCGCGAAGGTGTTCCACTTCACTTTTTTTTGCAGACTACATGGTGGGTAGTGCCGGCTACACGTTTCGCAAGCCATACACCGACGACGACGACGCCTGGGAGTGGGGGGAGGGGGGCGGGCGAAGAGTAGAGGCTGAGCAGAAGCAGAACCATTGCGCGAAAACCGCCCACGCAAATCAGACAGCGTCTTTCTATACTACACCTCTCCTCCAAGTGCAACGATGAGCTACGCGCAGATTGTTGCAAATGGTGCCAAACCGCAAAGTATACCGTAGTAGTGGCGGCACCGAGCAATCGTGCGGTTTGCGAAGTGCGCAGCAAAGCTGTATTGGTATCGGCGCAGAATCAGGTGAATGGAACCACCCGCTCGTCGAATGTTAACGGCAGTGATCTGAGTTGACGTTCAGGGTCACCGGCCCTCAACGTCGACGAGGCGACCCTGCAGCAGCAGCAACAGTGGCGCGACCAATTCGCTGACAATCAGAAGATATATACCTAGACTGGGCCGCTGACGAGAGAGCTTCTGACAACGACAAAGTAATCGCAAAAATTGCCCGCGCAAGCATTACATTATCATGTGGGGGAAGGGCTGAATTAAAGGGTTTGCGGTAATCACACAATCACACTCTTTCCGAGCCATCACTTCAACTTCAGCTGCAAGTGGAGTTTGCTGACGAACACGGGCGCGCGATGGTATGCGCATCGCACGCGCAAATCGCACACCAATTAAACAAACACAGCGTCCAAGAGTTGTTCAGAAGGAAGAAAACCATTGTTTTCTTCATGGAGAACAACATCATCCCAACCATTCGAGCGACCGTCAAGAATGGCGATGTAGGCAGGCATGTTTGTAGTACCGACGCACACGTTGTGTTACTGTACAGAAACAGTTCGAATCATCGACCCCATAAATGCTGCGGATTTTCTACCATCTTAAATCGCTGGCCGGCTTCGACGGAATGGGCAGCGCTGTAGGCCTGATCAACACGCTCTGGGAATTCACGTCCGACAAAATAGAGCTTGTGGTACGACGACACTTGTAGCTGGTTTTACCACGTGTGCTCCGCCGACTCACTGCGCGCAGTTTTCAGTGCTTGTGCGGGTCCGCGTGCCACCACAAGTGCACCATCTGTCCAAGATTCAGCCGCACAAGTTGGCAAGATTTTTTGAAGTCCCAGCCTGCTGTCACATCGACTGGATAACTGTATGACAAGAACACCAACCAGAAGCTTTCCACGCAGCGCAAACATCCGTTCGGAGCTCTGAAATGCTGCCCAGAACCCACGGAAAAGCTAGAGATGTAGCATAGCAATCAGCAGTCACTCAGTTAACGTTGACAAATGATTGCCTATGCATGTAACTACTGGGCGCTTACACTGGGCCCTGTGCGCAGCGGGTGTGGGGCGGTGGAGCAAAGCTACAGAACAGACTGTGGATTCTTGGACTGGAATTTCTCTTTTTTTTCAAAGCTAGCGGAACAGCAACCAGCAGGGACAGCAAGCAAGGAACGGAACGGCGGTGAAAGGTCGCACTGGACTGTCCGTCTTCACTTCAGCTCTTGTGACTCGCGCTTGATGTGAATCGGAGATTCGAGTGATCAACGTAGGAGGGGGGGGGGGCGATTTCCCGGTACGGGGGGCGGGTCTGGGCTAGGCGGGAACCGCCCCCCGGCGGGTTTGGCCTAGGCCAGAACCGCCGGGGGGGAGAAAAACAAGAGGGGGCGGTTTTGGACTGCAACGACTGTAGTATAATCGATCGGTGATCCGTGATCGATCGTGCGTGTGTATTTGTACGTTATTTGTATTTACAGTTTGTCAGCGCAACACACGTGGCGATACAACTCATAGACAGCAGAGTGTGTACGCGTGAACTGTATCTTACTACCTACCTACGAAGCAGAGACACAGGCGATTCGATGCGAGAAGTCGATAAACACAGCAAACACAGCCATTGGCCATAGCCATGGCAATCGGTTCGGTAGGGGTCCCGCGCGCGGCGGTTCGGCCAGCGCCGCTCGGTAGGGGTCCCGCACGACCTATGCGTCGGTGATCGATCCATTTGCACATAAACTCAAAGCGTGCAGCTCATAGTAAGGAACAATAACGCACTCTGCTGAGAAAATATGGAGCCTCTCTTTCGGGATGTGCCGATTTTGCTCTGCGTTTGTTCAGCGCGCAGGACAAGCCAGTGACGGAACAGAAATTAAAACTCGTGGAAGGCTCACAAAACCTGAGAGTGTCCATGCGACTGACCCATCCCAGCCATCAAAGCTGGCACCCTCGGTTGATGCTGCCCTAAACTAACTCACTTGTACATTAGTGAGTTTCTCATAAGAACCCCTGCACATGGTGTGCCAGCGACATGTGGGGAACTTTTGGAGAATTGCGTCAAGCTACAATTCTTTGGAATCTCGTTGGTTCCATTGCTTTATTTGTTGACTGCAATTGTAGTCTTGTTTGTTTTTAGTGAGATTCGGTGCGATGTCGGCCTTCGAAGCGAGCCACTGTACTGGTCAATGGAGCGCCAACCCTTGGCCATCCTCAGCACCAGTCATCCCCACTTCGCTCCAGACCTTCGTCCCCAAGTGCTAACCATCAGCCAAATCGTTACGCATGATTCCGTTCTGCCCAAGGAGTTTCATCGCTAAGTGTTCCATCACAACATTTGTGTTCAACAATACACTGATAGGTAGATGATTATTGACGTTGTGTTGCTTTGACATGAATTACACTGTATGCCAATTTAGGCGTTTGGGACAAGAAATAATGGCGCTTGTTTATCGCGTGTCGCTTACTACAGTACACACAATTATCTGAACGTGCGCAGATGGCCAATTGTGTGTACACGAATTCACGCAGACTAAGCTGCTGACTAAGCCTAAACCTATGCCTGATTCTGAGAAAGGTCTAAATCTTATGGATTGACTACTGACTGCACACAGTTGCAATTAGTAACTGAAACTGCAGAAATATAATGTTCTTTGATTGGATCGACTACTGACTACACACAATTGCAATTAGTGGTCAAACTGTAGAAACATGTTGTGCTTTGATAAAGTTACTATTAGTGTATGAATCTGCAGCAGCCTGACAAGAGGTTATGGATTGATTACTGACTACACACAATTGCAATTAGTGGCTGGAAGAAGTCACACAGCAACTAAGGCACACGGCATGAGGATGAGGTTGTAATTGGTCGCTGTAATCAATGACTAACCATTAACTGAAGGTCCAGCAGAATGTACTGTACTGTACAGAAAGTTAGTCACAAACTTTTTTAACAGTTTTTTAACTACACACTTAAAAAAGTACTTTTTTATGCAACGATTTTGGTTTTCATTGTTGTTTTTGGAGGATTTATCCATAGTTTGTGTAGCTTTCCTTAGATTTGTGTAAATGCCCATACAATTTCTGAGTAATAACTCTTCATTGCATGCACACACACACCACACATGTCTGTCAAGCCCATCATTGCTGCATACACTACATGAAATTGAATGTATCTCACATCTGTGAGTGACAGTCTACCAATTACATGTCTTGTTTCTTATTTTTAAACCATTGTTCCAACCGGACCAACCCACACAGTAGGTAGCCACAAAGATAGAACCCAGATCGCTCACTACATATGGACAACGTTTTCGAAATATTGCAATCAATAGATTCTATTCCAAATTTCAAAGTGGCCCAATGCAACTTAGGTACATTGTACACACTGACATCAACAAAATGGTTTGGTGTAATGCTTCTAGAGCTGAATTTAACTTCAAATTACACACAGTTAAAAAAAAAAAACAATTAAATTAATTAAATAATTCAAATAAATTAAATAAGTTTCAGCACTTTTTTAAAAATTAAAAATTAAATAAAAAAAGTATTTTGACTTTTTTTAAAAATTAAAAATTAAATTAAAAAACGTTTTCGACTTTTTTAACAATTAAAAATTAAAAAAAATAAGTCTGCAGACTTTTTACTGACATCGCTAGTTAGCGCTTGGGGACGAAGGTCGGGAGCGAAGTGGGGATGACTGGTGCTGAGGATGGCCAAGGGTTGGCGCTCCATTGACCACTCTCAAGCACTCAAGAGGCTGTCGGCGCGTATCGGCGCGTCGTGTTTGTCTGTCGGCGTAATAATTGTCCTCACGTGTGATATTTGTCTGATGCGAGTGTTTATCGCGTGTCGCTTACGACAGTACACACAATTATCTAAACGTGCGCAGATGGCCAATTGTGTGTACACGAATACACGCGGACTAAGCTGCTGACTAAGCCTAAACCTATGCCTGATTCTGAGTAAGGTCTAAATCTTATGGATTGACTACTGACTGCACACAGTTGAAATTAGGTAGTAACTGAAACTGCAGAAACAATGCTCTTTACTTGGATCGACTACTGACTACACACAATTGCAATTAGTGGCCGAACTGTAGAAACATGTTGTGCTTTGATAAAGTTACTATTAGTGTATGACTCTATTAGGTACATTATATCTAGTGCTGTGTTTTGTGTCGCGTTCCAGCACATGTACCTAGTGACGTGACGGTGACGCGCGTAGCGACCCTGCTGCAAACATAAGTGCTAAGCAAAAGCAGCAACAACACACAATTGCGAAGAAATCACAAGACTGATGGGAACACGACGTTTCTCGTGCAGACGCCAAGAGTCCCGGAAAGGCTCCACTCTTGACGAATACATGCCTGCAGCCATTTGATTTAGCACATTCAGTAAACACTACTGTGCTGTGGTACGTGATCGGTTAAGCGGCCCAATTGTTTGCGTCAGATACAGTACATTCTGCTGGACCTTCACTCAATGGTTAGTCATTTTGATTACAGCGACCAATTACAACCTCATCCTCATGCAGTGTGCCTTAGTTGCTGTGTGACTTCTTCCAGTCACTAATTGCAACTGTTTGCAGTCAGTAATCAATCCATAACCTCTTGCCAGGCTGCTGCTGTTGCAGATTCCTGATTCATACACTAATAGCATCTTTATCAAAGCACAACATGTTTCTACAGTTTGACCACTAATTGCAATTGTGTGTAGTCAGTAGTCGATCCAATCAAAGAACATTATATTTCTGCAGTTTCAGTTACTAATTGCAACTGTGTGCAGTCAGTAGTCAATCCATAAGATTTAGACCTTACTCAGAATCAGGCATAGGTTTAGGCTTAGTCAGCAGCTTAGTCCGCGTGTATTCGTGCACACACAATTGGCCATCTGCGCACGTTTAGATAATTGTGTGTACTGTAGTAAGCGACACGCGAGAAACACTCACATCAGACAAATATCACACGTGAGGACAATTATTACGCCGACATACAAACAGGACGCGCCGATACGCGCCGACAGCCTCTTGAGTGCTGCCAGCGATTGAGCCTTCCCGAGGACTGTTGCTCGGCCATTGTCGGCTCGGATGCTCGGCCATACCCTCGCGCCAGACCAACCTCGCGCTCCACTGGGCGAGCCAAGCTCTTCCCCTCCCCCCCTCCTCTCCATTCCACCTCCCCCTCTCCCAGCCTTGCCCTGCAAGCGCAGAGTAAATGGGTGGAGCGCGCGACCAAGCTATGTATTGTAGGCCTTCTCCCACCGCCTATCCCTTTCCCTCCTTTTCCCCCCTAGATTTCCGATTTCGGGAGGGGGAATTCCCCCTTTCCCCCACCCCTAAATCCGCCAGTGAATGTTGATGATGGCTTCAGTGTACACAAGCAAAAACATGTTTCCAGTAGCTTCAGGTTTGCCTCCTTCAAATGATCTGGCAATTTCCTTTTCGATTGCCTGCTGCCACTTCCTGAGTTGCAATAATGGCTTCATGTGCTGTCTTCTTTGTTTTTGTTTCCTGACCTATGGACCTCTGAGACACATGCCCATGTAAAAATTCGATGAATTTGGTCTTGCCGACTAGAAACTTTGATTGTACAGAGTCTATTGTGATTGGAACTCTTGTTCTTGTATGGAGCTCTTGTATTTTTGTATTTTGTAGCGAACAAGTTTGTCTTGGTGGATAGCCTTGTTGCATACCCTGCACCATATTTGTGTTTTTCTGGGCTGCGTTTCATTTATGTTGAATGAGAGCCAATTTCTCAGTGTCCAGTGAAATTTCTCCCAATGAGGAGTAAACCAATCTGGGTTAATTATTTTGTTCAGGTCCTGAATTTGTTTGATGGCGTCTAACCAACTTGGTAGAAATCCAACCAGTGAACTCCACCATCTCGCATCTGTGTCAATGCGCTGAATTTTTGCTGCAACTTCAGGTGGCACATCTTCTGCGTCCACTATTATTCTGCGGCGTCGGTCAGCAGCAACTGCACTAACAACAGAAGCCTCAGCCGCTATCTTGGTGCTTGGTTCTCCTTCTTCAGCTCGGCTAGAATGGGAGGCGCGCTTATCGGGCATCTGATCTAGACGGCGTCTGCCTTCCCATCCTCCCCGCGTCCCGGGGCCCCTAAATGGGGGCACCCCTCAGTGCTGGGCCAATACTCAAACTTGGTGAAGGAATTGTGTCCGTTGCGAGACATTTCCCCTCGAGGATGAGGTATCGGACCGCAGAATGTTTGCGAAAGGCCAGGGAAGCCGGGTTTGATTTTCACGTGTCCCATTCTCAGACAAATATCGCGGTGCAGCACAAATATCGCATCTGCAAACAAAGAAGCACACCCGCATACGCAAAAATATGTACCTGTGAGGCAGTAGAGAGTGTGAGGAGAGGAGTAGGCACAAGTGGAGTAGGCACATGCATAGTGCTCTCGTCGCTAATGGCAGCACCGCAGTGTAGGTATGTTAATCGTCGTATCGTCATTGCTGTATCATTGTTGTGGTTCGCTTCGTTTGCTGTGCTTCGCTTTCATGTCCTGTTATGTAATATTTTACGCCGTGCTGTGACAAATAAACAAACAAACCATGACAAAGCTATTTTGTTGTCAGACATAATTGGAAACATAGCGTTCGGGCGTTGTTGAGCAGTTTCAGCTTTATTTTGCCATGGTCACGCCAAGTTGACGGCACGCGGTGAGGACCAAAGATGTAAATAATCTCAATTAGGGGGGGGGGGGGGGGGCTCGTTGTGGATTTACGGTAATTACATATGTGTACATTAAAGAAAACCACCACACCTACAGTATACAAGGCCGCGACGGGAAAAGAAGGGCGAGCAAGAGGCATGAGGCTAGAGCAAACTGAGAACAGCAAGACTGTAGCAAGCGCTGAAGTTGAGTGCGCCCCTTCTGCCAAACGGCTTTTCTTAAAACAATTTGCGAACAAAGAAGATGCCCTGATCTTTAGCCCAACGCAGTAAATTTTATTGCTTCAACCGACATTCGCTTCTCTGGATTTTGGCGTGCGTCACCACGCCCAACGTCGGCCGTTCTGCCGTCTTGCACGTCGACGCATGCGTTATCAGTGTCTGCGCATGCGTTATCAGCTAAACAGCTTTTAGCAGGCTCCATTTGTATTGAGCCTCTGACTTTTCCAGCCTACATATGACTGACTGGCTGTGGCTGGGCACTTGCGTTGCCAATTGTGCTGGGCAAATGCTGGACCAGAGCCATAATGTTATTTCCGCAAATGCTCCACGATCTTTTCTGTAAATGTCGACAATGGTTGACTCAAGATGGATTTATTGTGTGCAAATTGCAACAAAGCGCTTTGTAACGATTAGAGGCGCTGAATGATGGCCAAGAGCTCATCACTACCGTGGTCTGCAACGTCTGCGACGCTCTGTGGGTGCTCAGTGGAGTGTGAAAGTGGATCGTCCACGCATACGTGCCGCTAATCTTGCGCATGGCGTCAGCTGGGATGCAGCCAACCGAGATTTGCGCGCCGCTAACCTCTGTGTATACCTGTACATTTGTATGTATGGAAGCGCAGCCCGTGGTGCTGCGCACGCTCGGAATCCTGCCCCATTAATTCGGTATCGCAAGCGGGCGAACCGCGTTTACGCGTTTATGGACGTTTGTTATCATTCATTACAGATGCGATATTTGTCTGCACTACGATATTCGTCTGAGAATGTGGCTCGGTCGCGTGAGGCAGAATGTCATGAAGGGGAAAATAGAAAGGGCCCAGTTTGTTGGTGACACTGTATGATTCTACGCCTATTCTGCGTCCAGTCAGTTGTACTTGTACAGTGTAATGGCGGGGTAGCGCATCAATGTATTAATTTTCAGGAAATGGCGTTTGGGATTGTGACGCTACCGTGAGCTACACGCCACGTTATTTATTTGGTTTCCCACTCGTCTTTCTACTCGTCCCAACCGTCACAAGCAAACATAAAAAAATAACGACGAAGAAGTGCATAGAAACAGTGTGAAGGAAGTGAAGAAAAACGAAAAGAAGAACAACAGAACGAAATGCAAACTCACGAGATTCACTTTGTTTATATATACATATGTATATATGTATATATACCGTAAACCCTATAATTAGCCCCCCCCCGGAGGCTAATTTTTTCGTTCGAGCTCTAGGAGGGTGTATAATTATAGGGGGGGCTTATTAACTGGAAGTGTCGATGAGTGGGAAGATGTGTGGGGAAAAAGGCGCGTGGAGGCGATTTTTAAGGGAAAATCGCGCTGTGCACACATGTTGGTACACTTTAACACACTCTCTCCCACAGTCTCACATACACATACGTGTACATACATACACATACGCGACGCGACCAAGCATACACCCAGACATGGAAACATGTGCCTTTTAGACGATGGTCCATTTAGCGAGGGGGGTGCAATTATATGGGGGGGGGGCTTATTAACTCAAAGTGGTCTTGGGAGGGTATTATTATAGGGGGGCTAATTATAGGGGGGGGGGCTAATCATAGGGTTTACGGTATATGTAGATCACCACAATTTGACTAAGACAGAAGAAAATAAAGAAGAAGTTAGTCACAAACAACTGTTAGGAGAAGCAGCATCATGCCTGGAAGTCCAAAGGGGAATGTCCTGCTTATGACGACTGTGGAGTCGTCCACGTTAGCCCACTTGGACCATTGGGCCGCACCAGCAGGAACAGATCCTCGCTGGGGAATTCAGCTCTTGAATTGACCGCGTGTATGTATAGTTGGTCTGGTACACCTTGACAGCGCTCACATCGTTTCTCCACACAAAGTTTGTTGAAATTGACAGATGCGGTTTCGGGAGCTTCAGCCAAGCCTAAGACGAGCTCAGGACACATTTTAAATTGCTCACAACAGTCACTTACAGCCTACAGCCTACAGACCGCGCTGCAGTGCATGTGCGCCTTTGAGTGTTGTTTCCAATTTGAAAGTTGTTTTCAGTTTGAAACAGCTGCTTATGTACATAAGTATACATACAGTGGCGACTTGCTTGGGATGTCGAGCCAAAATTCCGAAGCATCCGGCTGATGATTCTGCAGGAAGTCACCACTGACTGTAGGCTTCTTGCATGCCCTCCGGGAGGATGTTGCAGCTCGGGATAGGGCACTTGCTGGGACAGTGGGTGCGCCACATCCGCTTATATTCGGCGTGTGCCGCCTCATGGCAGCAAATATTAGCACTCGGCTCAAAGTCGATGAGGTAGACATTTTCCAGTCTGCATACCCGCGAGAGGGCAACGCCATTGCCGATACGAAGGTGTTGGCGCCAATGTCGCAATCGCGCAGTCGAGCGACAAGCCCTGGGCCTTATGGATAGAGAGGCCATGCGAGAGCTGTAATCAAGGCACAGATAGACAACAGTTGCAAAGTGTGAAGGACAGTGCACATTCACATATATAGTACTATGTACGTATAGTGTTCGATAGGGGAAAACATGTGCAAACGTATTTGCTTACATACGTCAGGGCAGCAGACAGCGTAGTAGTTTTCAATCTTCCAGTCTGGCGATGTCTCCACCGTGCTTCTGACATGAACGCCATCGCCGAAATAACCCACGCTTATTGTGAGTGTCGCGGACGATAAACACCGCTCCATCCTGACGCTTCAGCGGGTTCAGATCGTTGGTAAACTGAATGGTAAACGGAAAATTGCTAACGCTGCAACCAGAGACCGCCTAGCCACCCGCTGCTTGGCGCGGCTCGGCTTGGCGTGTCGCCTCTTGACTATGTGACGTGCCGCAGCGTGCGTGTCGCTCTGCTGGGCGCTGCGTGGCGTCGCTTGCCTTGGCTGACAGTCTTGGCGGCGTCCTGCCGTCGGCCTTGCCTCTGCTTAACGAGTCCCATTCTCAGACAAATATCGCAGTGCAGACAAATATCTCATCTGAAAAACAAATAAACACACCCCAATACACAAAGGGCTGCAATTTTTCGCCACAGATGAGTGACCACACAGATGAGCCACACATCGCAAAGTGTGACTCAGCGCCTGAGCTCTCTCTATCTTCTCTCCCTTTCCAACAGACGCGCGCCGCACTTTTAATGTATGTAGTAGCGAGACTACACGTACGGGCGTGATCGCTACCCAGACATACGGGCCCCTCCGATGAACCGCTCAGTACAGTTTTCGTTTTTTGCCTTTCTTAAACTTTGGAACAAGCCTAAAAGCAACCGCACTGTTGCGCAGCGATTTTCTGATCTGTTTGGGAATCACTTAGCTTCCCAAACAATCGTATGCTCGCTCCTTAGTCGTATGCTTCCTGACTGATGTCTGCTGCCACAGCGCCGCAGTGGCGGGCAGTAGTAAAGCAGTGTAGTGCAACGCTGAGCCCTGACGCACCAGACGTCGCATATCTGGTTATCTGTCCCTCCTGCAAGCTAGCTATGTAGCCAGCCAAGTAGTGATGCAGCCAGCCAAGTCCAATGGCCAAAGTCATGCAGGGCAGGGTAGCATGGCAGTGTACCTTGTAAACATGCAAACACACAATATTACAAACTTGTTTACTTATACAGGGTGGCCAACGTATGTAAGTGTAACGATTTTATTCGCTCACGATACGCAACCGCCACGATACGCAACCGAAATTGCTCAATTGTGTTCATGTACACAGTTCAAGTTCACATGAACACGTATAGAGTTTTGTTGCTGAAAAAAATAGACAATGGAGTCTTAAATCGAAAGTTACAAACTGAACAGCGCAAATGGTCAAATGTGCCAGTGCATATCCTTTAGTACAATTGTGCAAACTACGAACAACATTTCACAGTAGTTTCTTAACTTAAACTATATGTGCCCGGACTTTACAAATTGTCCAACCTACAGAAGTCTCTCTCGACCTGCTCGACCACTTTTCTGAGCGCTGGGTTTTGGTGTGGATCTGAGAGCGGCAGCGTGCTGCTGGAAAAAGTGGTTGAAAGCGGTGGTAGTATGTCAACATGTCTGCAAGTGATTTTGTCTGCAAAAGTTGTTGAAAATTTGAGCAGGAAAATTTGATATATATACGGAACTTTCAACTATTTTGGTGCATATCGCGGAAGTTACGAGCCATCGAAATCGTTACACTTATATGTGGGCCACCCTGTACTTTCAAACTTGTGCTTAGTGGTCATCTGCCCTTAGTACCATGCTTTGCATGCATATATACATAGAGTCCTGGCATCTGGTAGTTATAAGCCCTGTCGTTCGGTGGTTATAAACCGAAATCTTCAAATTTCTCGTTTTTTTGTGCGATTTGTTGCCCTTTCGACATTGTCTTTTGCTCAAATTTGCCCTCCCCTTCACGATTTGTTGTGTAACAGTAGCCCGCATACATGGCTGACAAAGCGCCGAACTTGAGTTGCACAGTTCTCAAACGTCATAGGCGCAAATCTCGCAAACGACCTTGTGTGGGTGGTTTTGCTGTGTTGGAAACGCGCTGTGCACGTCGCGCGTGCGTGCGTTTGTGAGTACTAGAGGCGCATGCGGCCTTTGGCCGCCATGTGTACGTTAAGGCACACAAAAAATGGTTTAGCGCATATGCGTGACGTTAATGCCCATGATCGACACGCAGCTTTATTTTATTGATCAGAAATGGCACCAAATTCACTGCTGCTCTGTTGATCGCAATAGGCGTTCACCCTGTTGACAGTTGGTGGGCCAAATTCAGTAAAAAATTGGGCCCGATCCGTCAAGCCATAAAGGAGAACTGGTCGGGAACGGACGGACGGACGGACGGACGGACCATTACAAATTTTCCGTCCTTATACATATGAACTCGCCGCCCTGACGCGCGGCGAAAAAAAAAGGTAAGCAAAATGTACAAAAAATGAATGTAGCTCGTCCACATTTACATTTTCGCTGCGCTTTAAAGAAAGACGCTGAAAAGAACGTCAGGGCTGAAAAAACTTCACTTTTCGGACCACTATACTGCTTTTGTCGAATGGACCACTACATTTTTATGGGACCACCTAACTGCAGTAGCGCCGAAAGATCGCTGTCTCTCCGCCATCCACAACTGTTCGGTCTCACGAGTGAGCTGCAGGGCGTTGTGAATCTCACGACGACTGGCAACTAGCGATAAAAATTAAAAAAAAAATTGCTGATGAATTATTTTTTTTTAATTTTTAACTATTAAAAAATTCCAAATAATTTTTTATTTAATTTTTAATTATCAAAATATTCTAAATGATTTTTTTATTTAATTTTTAAAAGTTAAAGAATTCTCAAGAATTATTAAATTATTTAATTAACTAATTTTTTAACTGGGTATTTTTAAAGTGCATTTGGGCTGCATGTACATACTTCTGTGGTAGCATGCATGCATGCAAGAATGCAACAAATCCATGCCCGTCACCTTGGGGCTCCTGTGAGGTCATCTACTGTAAGGTGGATGACCCCAGTACACCTTCTTCAAGAGCATGCAAAACTCCTACACATTGAAGAGAAGAGAAGTATCTGATGTGGTGCACGCATGGCAATGCCTATGCATGTCACGTCTCAATAAAGTAGACCCTTGAATTAAACTGCCGAGCGAACTTTGAATTTACCAATGTGTCAATTGAGCTGTAAGACGAGGCTGAGTGTGAGATGGGGACTTAGGATTTGTGATAGAGAGTTTTTGTGGCTACTTACGCGCACAATGTTGCGCACACTCTCACACACTCACTCACACTTACTGTCCAGCACACAGATTACTTCATTATACCCGATTAATTTCAATGTGCAGCGTCATATGTCATGTGCTAAGAACACCACTTCCTTCCATTCCAATGTTTGCAATGGATGAGTCCATTCTAAAACCTACTGAAATGATTACAAATGAACACACCCTCCACTGAGTGTAACAGGACTGAAAGGAAAGACAATAAATTTGATGGCAACAAAATGCCAATGATGATATGGTTGTAGAGGTAGACAAAATGAACACCACTAATCGATGGGAAAAGACAAACTTGCCATGAACTACTTGAAAAGTCTGTTAAAAAATTAATTTTTAAGCGTGTAATCAAAAAATTGTTAAAAAAATATTGCAGAGAATTATTATTTATTTAATTTTTAACTTTTAAAAAATTCCAAATAATTATTTATTTAATCTTTAATAAAAAATTCTGCATAACAGAATTATTTTTTTAACAATTTTTGTTTTTTAATGTACTTAAAATATTATTTTGAATTATTTAATTAATTAAATTTTTTTTATTTTTGGTGACATCGCTACTGGCAACTGACAAAGTCTGGGATGCATGTCCCATTCCGCAGTGGGCACACACATAAACTTGTGAAACCAAAAAACGATAGTGCGCCAAAGCCAGTTCGCGTAAATGGCAGCAGTCAAATAGAGACGCTGCTGCGAGCCAGCACAATCCACGTGAGTACGGTTGACAGGCGCCACGTTCAACTCGAGCCTCGCAGACAGCTTACGCGACCAATTTTGACACCAATCGTGAATGCTTTCCGACACCGAGCTATCGGCTAGGTACGTGTGCAAAAGCGCGGTAGCGGTGTCCTGGGCGAGAGACGTGACCAGATTCTCGATGAGGTGCACCGTCTCATCGTCCGTTGACGGACTGACTTTGTCGAGCAGAGCGGTCATCGGCCAACGGTGCGTCGCAAACTGATGCAACACTCTCGCACCATCGGCAATGTGCCTTGCGATCTTTGAGCGCACGCGACGAGCGGCACTCTCGCAATGACGGAACCGCCCTTGGAACCGAATCGGACTGTACAGACAGTGCGCAATCAGTATGACCCACAGCGAGTACGCGTCCGATGACTGTACTGAATCAAATCGCGACGGAACTCGGGATTGCGCTCATCCAACTCAAGAAACTGGCGGCCGTAATCGGCGATCACGCGCGCCATGTTTTGGAGGGAGTTCTTGAGACTGATTTCGTCGCCCGAGTCACTGACGTACTTCCACACCTTCTCTTGACCCAACATTTGCATTTCGAAACTACCGTGGGACTGCCAGACTTGGGCATCAACGAGACGCAAGCCGTTCGTAGACGCGCTTCCCCAAGTGGCGTGCATGGCCTGGACGTCGCTGTAGGACCAATGCACCATCCAGTTTCGCTCCATGAACTCGCATAGGCACTCGGGCACCGTGTCGGCCTCAGAGGGATCTCTGTCCGCAGGCGGCGGTCCTTCCGACCTCGTAGCTGACCTGTGCCACGCGCGCACATCAATCACAAACGCAGGACCGTTCAAACCACTGATTGACATGTGGGTGATGAATTGACCGCTCTTGTGGGCGGGGGCGGGGCGGTGTGGGAAGTGTTTCTTCTGCACTGTCGCAGGCCACTCGCAAAAGGGATTTCTTCGATTGGCCATTTCAAAATCGAACGTGAACACGTTCAATCCCTGGGGCTGCGCCTTTTCGAGCGCTTTGAGAGACGTGGTGAGTCGGGACTGTTCAGACTCTTGGCAGGACCCAAACACACTTTGACGTGTAATTCGTGAGCGTAACTGTGCGCACCGCGCAGCAGCACGTGAATGTTCTCTGGTCTCGACACAGTCGCACTCAGAGCTTGATTAGAGAGTCGGCTCACGTCAGCATTCGCAGCAAAATTCGTATCTGTCTGTCGCTGCGCACCACTTTCACCAACGCGCGAAGACACTCTCACACCAGACGGTTGTGCACCGTAACTCGATGCACTCAGCGCGAGTGGCTGACTGGCTTGCCCTGGTGGTAACCAGCGCCTTTCCACACCGTCACTGTCGCGC
This sequence comes from Paralinhomoeus sp. GSCO2_6, assembly GCA_030248085.1. NCBI lineage: Eukaryota > Metazoa > Nematoda > Chromadorea > Monhysterida > Linhomoeidae > Paralinhomoeus > Paralinhomoeus sp. GSCO2_6. The sequence goes on from JASAMY010002195.1 coordinate 24,573, forward strand.
CAATACAAAACAGGCTGATTGGGCTACGACCCGATTGGACAACTCTCCGACAGGGGAGGGGCGGACGGCTCTGCCGCTCTCCTCTCATTGTCCAAGTCGCCGTCAAAATCGATGAGAATGGGCACGTGTTCGCGCTCGGGCGGATTTCTCACGCCTCCACCGGCCAATTGCCCTTGCATTGGCGGCGCTCTTTGTGGGAATGTGTGATGTGGCAAAAGTGATCAAAATCACCGAAAAATCGGCAATTTTGACGGCAAACATTCAAAATTTTTAGGTTGAAATTATAGAAGCCCCCTCCAATAGTGAGACTCTTTCGAACGATGCAGATCTACATGGTACATATTGCAACGAACATTCAGAAGTACATTCCACATCCACATGCAAAGCCAACTTGAGTAAACGTAAACATTTGCAAAGCCAACGTAAATCCTCCAATAGATCCCCCTCCAATAGTGCCCCAGGGTAAGGCAGCGTTGAAATAATAGTGCCCCCACTCCTATACAGGGCGACACCTCGCACCGCACTCGTGGGCCGTGTACTCTTCAGTCGCCAACGGAGTCCTGTGCCGCCCCCAGGGGCGGATCTAGGAATTTTCGGCTAGGGGGGGAAATGAACCTATCCCGTGGAACCGGCCACAATTATCAAAGGACTTTATCGCATTGTCGTGTGGTACATACACTCAGTGCCACTCGTAGTGTCACGTATGACAAGATGTGTACTATTAGCTGCTTCAGAATTGCTCGAATAATCCAAACGCGGTTTCGCGTTGCTCAGTGCCGCCATCGACTCCATGTTGCCAGTGAGGTGGAAACGTCGGTTGTTCTCAGTTTTTCTGACCTCGGTTGCGTCCAACGGTGGGGCGGCCCGGGGGCCGGGCGGCGGCGGCGGCGGCCGGGCGGGCGCAGGGCCTGAAAGGCGTGGCCCTTGCAGCTAAAGGCGAACATCAGCACAGCGCACGCGCGACCACAAGCCCACCTTTTCCTGGCCGGCACGCGCAGGCCCAGGGCCCGCACGTCGGCGCCTGACGTGTGGATGCCCTCACAGAGACGCCGGATGAAGGCCCCGCCGTGGGACTGGAGCATCCCACTCCCGTCCCTGCGCACGGCCTAAACGAAAGGAGCATTCCCAGAAACGCGACGACTGAGCAGAGCAGATAATTTCTCACGTGGCCATAGCGCAGGGACTGCGCCGTGTCCCACACGACGTCCGCGACGCGGGCCAGGCCCAGGCGCTCGATGGCGCGCCTAAACGCTGCTACATACATTGTATGTGCACGCAACAACATAGACGCTACATACGCTACATAGGGAGGGAGGGAGGGAGGGAGGGAGGGAGGGAGGGAGGGAGGGAGGGAGGGAGGGAGGGAGGGAGGCGAATATCGTTATTCTTTATCTCTGATGATTCAGTAATGTAAGCATTTGTTGTGTACAGACAATCTCGCCTTGTTGCATACCATAAATCCTCCAAAGAACACCCCCCCCCCCTCCAATGATCGCCCAGTGTAGAGGGTGGGTTGAAAAATCAACGCCCAAGGCGTTCATTGGGGGATTTACGGTAGTTATTCGCGTTCTGTTGTATAGATTCAATGAATCTCGTTTTAGCGGCGCTCGTGTGTACGCGTGTGTCTGTATTAGGGATGAGCATGGGCCTGAAGATCTCGGCCCAGCCCGGCCCACCAGATAGTCCGGCCCATCCCGGCCCAGCCCACGCGTCAAAAACCAGGCCCAGGCCCGGCCCGGCCCATCCAACTGCTCAAATTCCAGGCCCGGCCCGGCCCGGCCCATCCCAAGAAATAAGTACAGTGGTGCACTAAAATAAGTTGTACATGTACGTACGCCAGTTCGCGTTTTTTCACTACACATACACAGAGAATGGCGCTTCTGGCTTTACAGCTTCCAACCATTTTTTGGCCTCAAGATTGACCGTGTTTGTCAATTGAAGTTGGCCGCTCACAAAGGGTTTGTTGAGAAAAAAAAGGCGCTGCCCATGTCTGATGTATTATCTATCGTCGCCAAGCCAGTGATGTAGAGGCGGCGCCTGGAGGGCGCCGAGCTGGCAGTCGTCACGAGCGCCTTGCTCGCGATGGACGTGAGGCTGGGCTAGCGCCAGATGCTCATGCCTTTTAGTACTACGTCGTCGTCGTCGCTTCACGTCTGTTGTCTGCTCGTCTGTGCCTCACGGTCTAAGGGCCGTGACGACAACGAAAACGGCAACGGCGACGACGACGGCAACGTCGCGACCAACGCGCTAGATTAACAGTGAGACGACGCCGTCACGACGAACTTTTAGGCGCACTCGCGTCCTTAATGCCTCCTTTCTGCTGAATAGTCGCCGTTACTTACAATATGCATAACATACAATGTAGATTCCTATGTTTCAGCCAGGAACGTCCGGCCCGGCCCGGCCCGGCCCACACCCCCAAAACGCAGGCCCGGCCCGGCCCGGCCCACAGGATGGGCCTGGGAGTCCGGCCCATCCCGGCCCATGGGCCGGGCTGGGCCGGGCCGGGGCGGGGCGGCCCCGCCCATGCTCATCCCTAGTCTGTATGTACGCCCTCGTGAACAGACGGAGTGGCCGTAGCTCGAGAATTGCATCCGCGTCGCGCTCGCATCCAGCCAAACCGAGCGCGCAACACTCGCTAGTATTTTATCGAACTGTCACATCTCTTTGAAACTGAACCGCGAGCGGCCGACCCTTGCAGCCGCGCGAGAATTTATGACGTCGCTGTACACGAAAAGGGTGCGAGCGGGGGAGTGAAAGAGGAGGGAAAGAAAGAAGGCGCCGCGTGCTGGGGGGGGAGTAGATAGTCCGGCTACGGTCTTTAAGAACTACCGCTCTCCACCTGTCGTGCCACAACTCGAAATTCTATCGTTACCCTTCCTTCAACTTTTCGAGCAAAAATGTCCAACAACGACTCCGCGGCGGCCTCCAAGCTGCTTTCCCGCGCTATTCGGGAAATGGCCGGAGCCGCCTCGCGCCCACTCGTCTTCGCTCCAACTGCCTCCAGCCATCAACGCGACCCCCGCCAGCACAAGCACAAGCACCAGCACCTTCAACAGCACCACCCACAGCACCATCAACAGTTCCAACAGCAGCAACAAAATCGCCGCCATCGCCGTCGGCCGTGCCAACGATCCGAATCAGAGTTCCGGCCAGCAGAGGCGGAGTTACCCGCCTCGTCGAGCATCAACAGCTGCCCGTTCCATCGTCAATTTATAGGTTAGGTACCAGAGAAACTAAAGGCGTAACACATTCGCACACTCGCGCTAGCGCACACGTCCGCGCATGGATCTAATCACTACAGAAAATGTCTAGGGGTAGTTGGCGCTTGGCTCAGATCTTCCAGCCGGTGAAAAAGTTGCGCTCATACCGGTCGGCGTCGGCCTCGCTCCTCCTCTCGACGCCGTCCAACTCGTCCAAGACCGACCACTGAAACCGGTCTTGGCCGTAGACCGCGAGCGATGGGCGGGAGTGTGACCACAGCGCCCTTTGCACGCCTCGCTGCTCCCCGATGCCGCATTGGAAGCCGTGCAGCGACTCGCGGCAGCAGATTTCTTTCAGGCACGGCAACTCGCCGACGAAGCCCTCGAGACCGCACTCGCCCGCGCTGCTGTCGATCATGATGGCGCTGACCGACGCTAGCAATCGCTCCAATTTTGGGCCCGCCACGCCGAGTTTGGCGAATATGCGCTGAGGCGCTATCGCGCAGACGCACGAGATCTTTTTGGCGGCCAGCTGGCGCAATTTCCCGAATATCAAAAATTTCGCCTGTGGCGCTGTATTCCTACAGACCATTTTGGAGTCTATCGAGCGCGTCTCTCGACTCTAGGACAAAAATTCAACAAATTTTTCTTGCACCGCTGTTTTCAGCATTCTGGAAGCATTTTCTAGTTCATTATTGAGGCTCAAAAACGAGAAATTATATCAAATTTGGCCGTGCAGGTCACCCACATCGACTATTGAAAAATCCGAGGTTCACCTACCTCCAGCTTCGATGGTCAGCTACGATGGTCAGCTATGGACAGCGACCTGCACACGGACAGAATGATGCGCTCTCCAGACGACTCGATGCGATGACGGCGCCGCTGGCTCAGAAATTTCCTCCCGCCCAGTCTCTCCAAGGTCGTCAGAGCTGGAGTCCAGTGGCGTAGCCAGCATTTGGTCTCGGGAGGGGGTACAGATTTCCAACTTTTCAACATGGTTCCCTGTTGCGCCGCGGGAAAATTTTTTGACATTTTGGGCTACTTTCGAGCATTTTGAACCAATTTTGTGCTATTTTCGAGAAATTTTAACCTATCTTGGGCCACTCTTGGGCAATTTCAACCAATTTTGAGCTACTTTCAAGCATTTTTAACCTCACAAGCGAGCTAAAATGCTTTCACTCTCTCTTCTTTCGCCCGGGCATTTTTGCAACAGGGTGGACCTTGTTGCATTTTTTGGGCTTCACACAATCTCGGGGAGGGGTATCCCCCCCCCCCTACCCCCTCCCTTGGCTACGCTACTGCTGGAGTCGCTCTCGCCCAGCTCGTTGCCGCTTTCCATATCAAGCAGTGACACACACAAGCATCTTTCCGAATTCACAACGCATTCACAAAGCGTCTTTCACAACGCACCAGCGGTTTTGCGTTGCGTATTTTGTTCACGTGGGAGCGTTGCGTGCTGTAGTTGCTCACTAATGTACGGTGGCAGCGGCATAGTAATTTTTATGTCAGACGGCGTTTACAGTCTAACGCTGCGACTACGACGGTCGGTACTAACCACTTGGGGACTCTGATACCACTACTCTTTCTGATGGTGCACTTTTCTCGCTTACGATTTTTCTTGACCACTCCCTTTAACTATTAAACGTACAGACAACACCCGGTGCACTGTCGTTGTTCATAAACGAAATTTGTACCGATTTGCTGCACTGCTTCCGTAGCGATTAATGCAGCCTGTCGAACGAACTGGGCCCTTTCCATTTTTTTCACAAGCGCGCACAGTGACGCACAAGCGCGCACAGTGACGCACAAGCGCGCACAGTGACGCACAAGCGCGCACAGTGACACGCAAGGCACGCACACACACGGAGGGGTGAGTGAGTGTGCGAAATTCAAGTCAAGATTACTGGGAGTCGTTTTTGGGCTTACGATAATCCGAGCAGGCAAGCAGGCAAGCAGGCAGATAAAGGAAGCAGGCAAGTTGCAAGCAAATTTCCGCGTAAATACCTTAAAGCAAGCTGCGTAATTATCATTGTACAGATTACGATATTTAGCATTTTCAAATTGTAAACGTTTGCGACCGTTGGCTGTAATGTGCGAGATATTTGTTACCTGAAAGAATGGCACTGACAGAGTTACGCAATGCCACCAACAGCGATTCACTGCATTCTGCAGCTGCTCTGCCCAGCCCGTCTCGCACATGCACGCCACATGACATGGTATTATGCGCCACAACCACACTCATTCTCACTCACTCAACTCACACTGAGCGCAATACTAGTAGTGTAGTGCATACATGTAACTGGGGGGGGGGTTTTACCCACCCCCCAGTCGGAAGTTCACCCCCCCCCCCCCACCCCAGAATGGTCTCCGACCCTCCCCCCCCGCGTCAAAAACCCGGTAACATGTATGGTGTAGTGTAGTGTAGTGCACTAGACTGGGAGAAGTGATCAATGCAACCGAGATCTGAATCATCTCCGAGATCATCTCAACCTAGCAACGGAATGTAGAAACGACCGAGACAAGGGTAACAAATTGACAGGGGCGGATCCCTCCTTTCCCTACACTCCAAACTGGCTGAAGAAGTGGGCTCTGTGTCTGTCGGTCATCAGCTCCTGTGCTTCTGCCGGCAACTTCAGCAACGCTGTACCAAAGCAGGGCGCGTATCTGGGGACGATACACCTGGAACGGATCAGTCACACTATTCAAGGGTGGGTTGCATTGGGTGGGGGGAGGGGTGCGTTACAGCAAAGTACGACAGTGGGTAGAGATACTACAGATACCTAGCAAAAAAAATATAAATATCCGTTGAACAGTTCTCGTGGGGGCCCTCAACTGTAGTCTCCCCCCCCCCAGAATGAATGCCTGGGAATATTACTCGTAGCGGAGGTGCAGGGCGCAGTCTCCCTTAGTCGCCTTGACGTGCTCCTGGCCAGTCGCGTCCTTGTAGGAGTACCGCTCACGGTGCACAACCACCAGGTCGAAGGGAGGCCGCTCGGTGTCAGACAGAAGAATTCTCCCCTGAAATCAAAAAGCGCTGGTGTGGTATGGAGTGCATTGGGCGGGGGGGGGGGGGGCCCCCACGCACTCACCGGCAGGGACGCATCGGCACGCTCGCAGACATGGACACAGAACGAACGCACGAACGCACGCACGTACCGTGCATCCCCAGCACTTCTTGTCCGTCGCGCGTTTTTCTTTGAGGAAGTGGCGCACGGAGCGGACATGGAACGGCTCGTCCGGATCCATGTAGTACTGGACGGCGGCGCCCGTGGGCCGGATGGGCAGCTTGGCGAGCTCCTGCCGACTGGGGGCGGCCATGGCGCAACCGCAGGAGCAATTGGGGGGGGGAGGAGTGTCGGAGGTATAAAGCTCCCAGGTATTTGTATGGATCTTCTCACTTCCCTTCGCATACAGCCCCAGTTTCGGTTTAACCAAGCTTTGAAATATCCGTTTCCAAGCCCCCCCCACTTGCTCTCCTGCAAACCCAATCTTCAAGAATCACGTTACATAACTACCGATGTTCAAAATAAAGAAGCCGACACAGCACACGTCCAGGCGTTCTAACCTTCTTGGCGCAATAGTTCGCTTGGGCGGCATTTCTTGGCAGCGACTGCGAGGAGGCGGCACCGAAGGCGCCGCCAGCATCGGCAGAGACAGAGGCGAGCACCTGTCTGGGCGGCATCACTCGCGATCGCGCCTCCATTTCCCGCAGGAGACTGCGTTTCGCTCTACGCAACAAAATGTGTAAAAATTGAAATGCGTGAAAGAACAGTACGCCGTACGGTTGAAAAGGCTCAAAGTTCTTCTTGGAGTTTCCATGGGGTGCAGCGGTAAAGTCGTACGGTCGACAGTTCCAGCGATAGCACACCAGAGAAATGAAAGCGTCGGGCTCGTCGAAGCGATTGAGCTTGAAAATGCGCTTCTCCAAGTCGCCGCCCAGTTCGACTTTCCAGTAGTCAACTCTCGTAATTTTCAGGTCGGACGACTGAACCCCATCCTTCATCTTTCCCTTGCGACTGACCAGCACGACCTGTAACGACGTGAAAGTGAATTGGAGTTACCTCGAATCGGGAGCTAGGATGGGGTTGGTTAGACACGGGGGAGGGGTAATAATGACAATGTCCCCTTCCCTATACCACCACCATCCCCAATACGGGGTGTAGAGCCCCTACAACACAACCCCCCCCAGCGGAATTTCGACCCATCCCGCCAAGCCATTACCAAACCTCTATGTGTGCGTGCGTATTATGACCATGCCAACGACTGGTGCGAACGAACTTTGTGGTTGTTGACGATGTTGAGATATTCGACGATTCCACGACGCGAGGTCCACATGCCATACGAGTCGACATTGAGGTCCGCTCGGACGGCAGCAGCAGCACCGTCAAGGGAGACCGCGAAAGAGCACTCTCGTAAGCGGGCAGGCACTCGGGTTGGCGGCGTCAGACGCGTCGTCTGTTCCGCAGAGCACCGTAGCAGAACGGTGCCAGCTTCCACCAAGGAGCTGAGAAACCTTTCCGAAGCCAACCCTGCCTCTTCCGCCTCGTTTCTCGTCGTCAACTTGTTGGCGTCACACGCGCTAGACTCGGCCGCGCGTCCCCCCACAGACGCCGGCGAGGGCCGCTGGTCCGCCCTTTTTTGACTTGGACTCTTTGTAGGCGTCAAATTGCTCATTTTCCCGAGAAAAATCCGAATAAATGGTAAAATTCCCACTATCGCACCACTAATACATAGACTGGTGAAATTGCGGACAAGTTTAACGTGGTGGTGCCGCAAATTACATGCCTGCTTGCTTTATCTGCCTGCTTCCTTTATCTGCCTGCTTGCCTGCTCGGATTATCGTAAGCCCGTTTTTGCTGGCGTCAGCACTCAGAAGGCGCGCATCGCATCGAGGGCTGGGCGGAGGGGGTGGCGCGCGGCTGCTCGGGCGGCCAGCGGGCGGGGGGCGGGTGGGCTCGGGCGGCCTGGCGAACTTCACGACCTGAAACGCGCCGCCCTTGCAGGTACTGGAGGCGAACATCAGCAGAGCGCAAGCGCGACCACAAGCCCACCTATTCCAGGCCGGGAACCCGCAGGTCGATCGCCTGCACGTCGGCGCCCGATGTGTGTATGCCCTCACGAAGCCGCCGAACGAAGGCCCCGCCCCGAGTCTGGAGCAGGCCGCTCCCGTCCCTGCGCACGGCCTAAACGAAAGGAGCATTTCCTGAAACGCGACGACTCAGCAGAGCAGACAATTCTCACATGGCCGTAGCGCAGGGACTGCGCCGTGTCGTACACGACGTCCGCCACGCGGGCCAGGCCCAGGCGCTCGATGGCGCGCCTAAACGACGCTCTTTGCACTAGACACGCAAAGTCCGCATTAGAAAGAACCTCTCGACTTGCCTGAGCACTGGCCGCAGCTCGGCGTTGTCTTGCTCGCCCAGCAGCAGGGCGAGCCACTCGGCTTGGAGGCCGACTGACCGCACGGCCGCCAGGCTCACCACGAGCGTGTGCGACAAACCAGCGTCCATCTTTTGGGATTTTCGGCGGCTTGGGATTTTCACGCTTGGGAAACCGAGTGGAAAGCTGTTGGAGTTTGGAGTTGGAGTTGGAGTAGAAGACTGATGGAGAGGCGACGAGGGAGGACGTGCACTGGCGGATCCAGAAAAAAATTTCGGAGGGGGGGAAGAATTTTGCAGAAGGGAGGACCCTGTTGAACTTTTTGGATGTTCGGCCATTTTGGCAGTGATTTGGACACCTAATCGGTCCATTTTCCATGATTAACGAATATAAACAGCGCCGCAGGCGAAAATTTTGCTGTTTTCGACCACCTACAAGCAATTTTATGCTGAAAACTAGGCCCACTAGGCGCATTTCTTCTCCCACCGCCTATACCTTTCCCTCCTTTTCCCCCCTAGATTTCCGATTTCGGGAGGGGGAATTCCCCCTTTCCCCCACCCCTGGATCCGCCAGTGAGGACGTGGAAGACTGATGGAGAGGCGACGAGGGAGGACGAGAGGGGCGTTTGGCGGCGGAACGAAAGCAGCCTCGCCAGTCGGCCCAGCTTAGTCGCGTGCTCCACCCATTCACGCCCCGCTTGCAGGCCTGGGCTGGGGGAGGAGGCAGGGGAAGGGAGAGGAGGGAGGGAAGGGGCCGGCTCGCTCAGCGGAGAGCGATGATTGTCTGGCGCGAGGGCAAGGACAATGGTCGAGCAACGGTCCTCTAGAAGGCTCAGTCCCAAGAGGCAATCGTACGCGCGCCAAGTCATATCCTCAATCCCAAAAGTTGAGTACCAAATCCCTTTCGCCTTCACGTGTCTCATTCTCAGACAAATATCGCAGTGCAGACAAAAGTCAGTGTCAAAAGTCAGTCAAAAGTCAGTCAGTCAGTCGCAGTGCAGTGCAGACATCTGCAAATAGAGAATCATCTTTGCAATTTGTGAAACACAGACAGCGGGCAATCAGTTTCAGTATGTGCCACAGTGAACATGGATGACGATCTATTGACCACTTTATTTCTACCAGCTTGCACTGTAAAATTTTTTTAGAGTGGGCGGTGGGTGGGAGGTGGCAAGCATGGCTAGCACAATGAGGGTTGGGAATTGGGGGGGGGGAATCAGGCGTCACTGGCTGCGTTCGTTTCTCTTACATTACGCTCCGGGCGGCCGAGGTTGGTCACATACCGTCAATTCATAAATAAACGTCAATCGCCGTCTCGAGACGCGTCTCGAGACGTTGAGCGTCTCAAGCGTCTCACACGCTAAAACATAGGAAGGCGTGGCCCGCTGGATAGCCAATGAGAGCAACGTTTGGAAGGAACAACGGCTCTGCGTAATTTGCTTGTGGGCGTCTTTGCTTGTGTGTGAGTCTGCCGTGTGTGACGTATCGTGATGCTTTTGCGTGGAAAATTTTGTTTCGTTCGGAGGAATCTGCCTATATACTGCACCTTGGCTTTGGAATGTTCCAAATTAGAACTTTGGTTAAGCGACTCATTGCTAATATGTGGGATGCACTGCTGTTGTTGCGTTTTTTATTGTGATATTGGTTTAAATTTGCTTTAAGACACAAGGCACTGCGGACGCACAGACCTTAGCCTCACACAACACTCACAGGCTCACAGCTAACATACGAGCGAAACAATATACAACACTGACCTTGCAGAACGTCGACACAAAACATAACAAGCGCCATTCTTTTATTTTATATTTCAAGATCGGTGTCGCTTTCTCCTTATTGAGCACATTCGTCTTCACCGTTTTCGTTGGAGCAGTGCTCTCTGGGTACGACGAGCAGCTCCACTCTCGCAGTTGAACCTATGAGTAGACGTGAAAACAAAGTAATAATGACTGCACACACGCAAATGCAAGTTTAACTGATTGACACAAAAGAATGAAGTTGATTAACAAAGTACAAGTTTAATTGTTTAACATCTCAAAAAATACCATGTTTTAAAGCAGCAAGCAGGTGCGTCGGCATCGTCGCGGCTCTCAGCGTCTGTACCGGCCTTGCTCGGCTGGGGTGCTTCCGTGAGCAAGAAAAAAACCATGGCAGCACTGCAAGGCGCGATGCTCGAGGGGGCAACACCGTCAGTCGACGGCCAGCATGCGCGTCCGGTAAACAACGCTCGCGCGGCGCCTAAATCGCAGCGATTTGAACTGCATTCACTTCAAATGAAAATATATGGCAATGCAAAGGAACTCGCCTCACCAGACTCTCGAAATATGCCGACACCGGCAGCGATCTTTTCCTGCACGCGTCCATCAGGGTCATGGCGACTCGTCGATTTGCGTGCGTGGACAGTAGAGATGAGCACGGGCCTGCAAATCCCGGCCCGGCCCGGCCAAATCGACAAAAATCCGACCCAGGCCCGCAAATTCCTATCGAATTTTCGCCCAAAAACGAGGCAGGCCCGGCCCGCCCCTGGAAAATCAGGCCCAGGCCCGACCCATGCTCATCTCTAGTGGACAGCCACACGACAGGGCTTGTTCGGTCTTCAATAAATTCGACTAACAAATCTGTCCTTTGGTTCAACGGCGACTGATCCATAATCGCAACGCAATAAACGACGCTCACAAGCAAAACACCAAATGACGCACACTACTGCTACACCCATCCCTCCCTCCCATCCCGCTGTCGCGTCTTTCGCTCATTGGCTATCTAATGAGACGCGCTCGGCGTCGCCTTCCTATCTTATAGCGTGGGAGACGTTTGAGACGCTCAGCGTCTTGAGACGCGTCTCGAGACAGAACGTGTCGAGACATGATCTTTATTTATGTATGTGCTGTACAGCTCTTCCTCTTCCATTGAGACTGAAGGGTGGGTGGGTGTCCATCATGCACCTGCAGTCGGCCAGTGTAGAACTAGGTGCTCTTACCTGTCGGCAAGTTGTCCCTTCTCCTCCCGTTTATTCCAGGCCATTTCGATTTAATCCAAACCCGCTCGCACTGTTCGGATCATACTGTAGATAAGACCATTGTCACTAAAATTTCAATTTTTTTTAATTTTTGTACAAAAAAAAGATTTGCGTGGTTCAAACAGTTTGTAGCCCTCCATGTGCGCCTCATCGAGAGCTTTCATGAAAGCCACCACACGCCAGTTTCGGTCCAGTTTTGAACAAAGTATGCGCAAAACACTGCAGAAATACTATCAAAACTTCGATTTTTTTGAATTTTTGCACAAAAAAGTTTAATTGTTTTAAAAAGTTTGTAGCCCTCCAAGTAGGCCTCGTCGAGAGCTTCAATCGGAGCCATCACGCGCCGTTTTTGGGCCAGTTTTGAACGAACTACATGCAAAATACTGCGGAATTCTTTTCGAAAATTTCGATTTTTTTAAATTTTTGTACAAAAAAGTTTAATTGTTTTGAAAAGTTTGTAGCCCTCCATGTAGGCCTCGTCGAGAGCTTCAATGCAAGCCTTCGCACGCCAGTTTCGGTCCTGTTTTGAACGCGCTACACCAAAAACAACTATGCCACAATTTGAAATTTTGAAAAAAATTTCGAGCTTTGGCGAGTAAGAACTCACGAAATCCGCGACACTTCGTGATGAGCAACGGCTTACATCGAAGATAATGGATAGACGAAGCTTGCTTTTTGGATTTGAGCAACTTCTGCTGGAGGAATTCAGCGCTACGATTTTCTCAAGTCGAAATTTTTTGAATCCGAAATTTCAACCCTTGATAACTCGGAAACGGCTGAAGCCAGGAGACTGGATCGCGCGCGCTCCATAGTTCACAGTTGTCCCTATAACATGCTAAAAGCCCCCTAGAATCCATAAAGTTATTTTTCGAGATAACTCTGCAAAACTTTTGGATCATTGGATGGATGGATCATTATGATCAACAAAGCTAATCCTGTGGTTCACCCACGCATGCTGCAAGCCCCACTGCTGTTGCACTGCTCTGAGGCCTCCATGTGCAGCCATATGCGGCCGTCTCGGGACTTGGTGGAATTCATAGGCCGGCGCCCCGCCCCAAACTCTTCGGTCAAGGCCTGTAAATTGTTGCATTTGCAATCTGAAAACGAATGTCAACAAATGCGCAAACGAACCGCTTGAAAGCGGGCGGCTTGACCCTCACGATCAGGTCTGGCTCAGGTCCGCCCCAGTGGTGTGCGGACCCTCCCTCAGCGCCGTCATGGACACAACACAACACCGGCGGTCGTCTGGCTCCCCCGGAGCCGTCCCGACAGACGGCCGGAGAAAGAAAAAAGTTCCGATACTTGGTCATCCAAAGCGCCAAACGTCAGCTCACCGCACCCCCCCCCCCCCCAAACCTCAGCGCTTGCATAGCGTCCCTGAAGACGCAGGCGACCGCGGCCTGGCTGAGTCACTCCAGGGCTGGCGGTATAAGCTACAATAGTTTAAGTGAGATAGGTTGTAAAAATTGTGACTTGCCTGACCACCAACTCCAAGTTGGTGTCGTCTGGCTCCTCCTGGATGGCGACGAGCCAGCGGGCGCGTTCGTCTTTGGGGCTGGCCATTCTTTTTTTTTCGTCTTTTGCTCGCAAAAAGAAATCGGAATGACTTACCCTCTCAGTCGGTCGGTTCTTGACGCCAAGAGACAGGATGCGCGCTCGAGCGACCTCGCAGTCATGCATCCACGCTCGCGCTTGCGCGCACCCGCCCGCCATCTTACCCGCTACATCGGCCCTGGAGAGAATCTCAGCCACGCTGCACTCGCGCGAACGCGCGCGAATGACAGCCTACGACCCCGGTCTCATCTGTGCGGAAGTTTACACAGTGCAAGCGCCACTCGTGGTGCACTATTTGTCGGTCAGCCTAATAATTGTATTCACATGTGATATTTGTCAACATGTGTGATCATGATAAACCAGGAGACATTGCTCAGGCTCCTGCTCTTCCCCTTCTCCTTTCTGTTTCCTCACTCCACTGCCCATCTTGCAGGGTCAGCGGCGGCGCGTGTTTATCAACGGACGCGCAGTGCACGGCTCGCGCGCGAGCGGAAATGCGTCAATGCGTTGGGCGAGCGGCCGGTCACACGCGCAGCTTACAAAGGGACGACAGCGTCGGCGCCGCGCCAGCCGCTTTATAGCCGAGACCGTCTGGACGGCGCCAACTGTCAAAAGCGGCGCCGAGCTGGCGATCTCAACAACGCGCGAGCGGACGTAAATCAACACTTTGGGCTGGATCGTCAGATTCCTGCCAGCTGTCGAATGCATGTTAGGCGGCAGAAACGTCTAACGCCTCCTACTACAATTACATACCGACCACGACTACTAGACCGACCATGACTAAGAAACAAACAGCGAGACTACATGTGTGACTACAAACGTGTGTAATTGGGTTAATGTTAATGGGTTAATGCACCAGTGTGCATGCCGGTATTGCAAGTGGCTAAATGGCGATGTGGCTAAGTATGCTCTTAACCGACTTCCTCGCAGACTTCCATCTGCAACACGTTTTCAACTCGAGGTTGTTCGACCATCACGTACTGATCTGCGTCGGTCAACTGCCGCACAGGAGAAGATTCGTCTACCGAGACTCAACACAAAGCTGGTCACAAACTTGTTGGGGGATGTACCAGTACTACTACATAGTCAACAAGTGATGCGCATACTGGTGGCTCTGATTTAATACTATTCGTGCGAGCCATCAGTCAGTAGTTAGTGTTTTAACTCCTCTTGCTGCTGTAGCACACGCAACTTTCACTAGACTGCGACGCATGTAGCGTAGCACACGCATGCCATCGTGGCGCTCGCTATTAGCTTTTTCGCCGATTCGCTTTGCGCCGATTCGGCAGCGCGCACATACATGTATAGCCGGCAGGGCCGCGCGCACGTAGTAGCCGATTGAGCGGCGCGCACATATAGCTACAATGTAGCTGCGCGCCCGCTTCTCTCAGTGTTAGTCAGTCTTAGCCGAGTGAGTCGGTCTGCGTCGGTCTGTGGAACAGCGTTTGCCGTGCGAGCAGTGGCACGAAACGGTGCTGTCCTGCGGCTGACACTGGCAGTTTGTCAGCGGCAGCATGCAGTCGAAGTCTCGTGCCTCCTGCATTGTCTTGCACTGCAGCGAGCCCACCATGCCCGCTACATACCAACTGTCCTGGAGCGGCAGTGTCGACGAGGACAGTGCTATTGCCGTCCGTCAGGAAGTTGCGGCCGAGAGTCGGCGCTCTCGGTTGCGTCAGCGTCACGAGCGTCACGCTGATGCTCTTCTTTTTCACCAGCATGCCCGGGTAGAGTCGGAGCTCGTGTGTCTCAATGTTGTCGTTCGAGTGCATTCGCACGACGACCTCGACTTTTGAAATCCCAATTGGGGCACCTGAAGGCTTCGTAGGTGACTTCGGTGACCGTTTTCGCGTAGACTCGGTAGTGCAGGCACACGTAAGTCGCCCAGAAGCATCCGCAGGGAAGCCACCACACGATTTGGCACAATACGTGTAGCCATAGGTCTTTCGCTTCTCCTTCAAGTTCTTCAACTTTGCTGTCCTTATATGGATGTCTCCACACTTGTTGGCCGAGTTGCAGCTACCGGCCGTATCGCACCTTTTGGACGCCTTGTGCTGCATCTCGTAGGAGCGCGTGAAGAACAGTGAGCTGGCTTGGCAGACCAGGCCGACTTCCTTCACCTCAACGCTCAGCATGCCCATTGGCTCACCAGTCGGAGACTTCATCAGCAGGCAAGCGTCTTGTCCTTGGGGCATGAGGGACAGGCGCGTCGTCTCCTTGAGGACGCATTCCATCATGCCGCCCTGCACCTGCACGTTGCTTGGTTTGCCGTCAATGACGTGGCTTCGGCGTACGCGTCGGCGCTAGACAGGGAGACGAGCAGGAGCAGCGTCGTCGCCGCCAAGTACAGCAGCTGATAGGCGTAGGCTCGTGGACCCCGCCGGTTTGCGGTGGAAGCAGCCTCGCCGTTGTCGTCCGGCGCCTCAAGTGCTGACGCAGTTGCGGCTGAACAGCTTGCTACAGCTGCAACGCAGGGGCCACCATCGCCTTCACCTGCCAAACGGACTTTAGAGACGCTGTTGCACACGTCACCTGTGGCGCACAACAGTTCAGCACGCACTGTACGCCAAACCAGGGCGTGCGTGCCAAGGCCGCACTTCACTACAAAAAGGCCTACATCAAGGAGACCTGCGCAGTGCGTTGCCCAGTTGAGGAGACGCATTTCGACCTGGAGGCCACTCTCGTCTACGTGGAGCGCACACCATTCTACAACGAGCACCATTACGGTCGACACGGACAACAGCAGCTCCTTCGACTTCGGACTCGACGGGCTGGACGCGATCAGTCAGTGGGTGCTCAGCTCGTACATGAACCTCGTGCTGGTCGCCCTGATCGTCGTCGGAGTGCTCGTCGCGCTACTCATGACACCGTGCCTATTCCAGTGCCTGCTGGCGACAGGGCCGCTGCTTCCGGTGCTACTTCGCGCGCTGCTGGGCGTCGTCAAACGGCACTTCCTGCGCTTCTGCAAGAAGAACCAGTGACTGCTCTTCTGGCGGGAGTGTGGCGGCTGAACCACCAGTAGTTAGTAGTTACAGTAGTAGCGCCTGGGCATACTGTCGTGCTTCCGGTGCAGACGAGTGTGCATACCTAGTACGCGGCGCCATCGTGGCGCTCGCTATTAGCTTTTTCGCTGATTCGCTTTGCGCCGATTCGGCCGCGCGCACGGATAGCCGCCAGGGCCGCGCGCACGTATACTGTACCATGTACCGTAAATCCTCCAATAGAAGCCCCCCTCCAATAGTGCCTCCCCCTCCAATAGTGCCCCCGGGTGTGGCAAGGTTGAAATAATAGAGCCCCCCCTCCAATAGTGCCCACGGGGGTAAGGGGTATGTTGTTGAATCGATTGATAGAAATTATATGTATTTTTGTAAATTCAAGGAAAATGTACAGATTTATTTACAGAAAAATTAAATTTTTATTTTTGTATGGTACTGTCTGCAAATGTGGGTGTTTCGCCTCCACCGCTTGACACCCGAGAGACGCGCGAGGCTCGTCAGAAACGACGCGTCCCCTTTATATCGTGCAATTATTTCGTAGACTCATCATGGGTCTTCAGACCACATAAAGTGAGAAAAAGAAACCACCTTGTCAACAAACCGCGCTTGAAATTCCGCGTCAGTAGTCGTATTCTCTGCCATAATTTAATTTTTGAAATATTTCCTGTAGCTTGCGATATTCTATAAATATTTCTATAAACTTGTAGCGAATTGTTGAATTTAAAACCGTGAATTATTAAATCGTGCACTTGCATTAGACGTGTCGTTGTAGTTCTGTGCGTTCTTTGCATCGTATGTACTGTATTTGCCGATTTAACCGTCATATGAACTTAGTTGTTCAACATAGAATTAATCATGCGCTTCTTCTTGAAGTTTGGTATCATGCATTTAATTTTATATTCATAATTGTGTAGTACTGACATAATGGTTTTCAAAATTCTGTTTTCTTCGAAACCGTTATTTTTGTACTCATTGATGATACATTGTATTCTTCTAATAAAGTCTGATTCGTCTCTAGTCAGCCTAATTATGCGTATAATTTGACCTTTAAGTACGCCATATGGCATGTTCATAGGTACATTGCTCGAGCTTTTGAAAAATCGAGTGATGTTGAAGGTGTAATCATCAGTTTTATTGTATACTGTAGTACTTAGACTGCAGTTAGCTAGGTGCACCGTGACATCAAGGTAATGTGTCAGCTGGTTTGAAACTGTTGTGTCGTTTAATTGTAGTTCATTAGGATAGATATCTTTAGCTAACGTCTGAAAGTCTTCAATGTTTATAACTAGCAGGTCATCCACATACCGAAAGATCGCTTGGTTTGTACGTAGTCTGTAACGACTCAGCCATGTAAATTCGAACCAGCTCAAACAGAGATCAGCCATGTCACAGCTGGTAGCGCCACCTTGTGGACATCCCTTTATTGTTTTGAACTTGGTGTTAGCAAATACCATGTACGAATTTTGTAGTATTTCCTTGCATAGCTGTTTTATTTCGTTTTTGTGCAGGGTATTTGCGCCGGCACCTTGTCTAGCATATTGTATTTGTTCGCCCTTTCTGTACAGGTAGTCGCTTTTGGCATTTTTGTGGCATAGGTCAATTATACCATTAATGCCACTCATAATTGTGTCGTGTTTCAGTGAGGGGTACAATGCTGAAAAATCACCGCTGTATATACGCTTCACGTTGGTCATTGTGCGCAGCTGCTCAACAACCTCAAATGAGCTTTTTACTGAGACGTAACGAGTTTGTCCATTTCTGTTGGCTATCATCGCACAGTACCGCTTAAAGTGCCACGTGCCTTTTATGGGCAAAAATATAGTGGTAGGTACATTTACATCGTGTATACACACTACTGCTAACCAATCATAGTACGTTTCAGCAACTATTAACGGTAAATCAACCATTAAATGTTGCAAAAGTGATCAAAATCACCGAAAAATCGGCAATTTTGACAGTGAAACTAGCATTACCATTCAAAATTTTTAGGTTGAAATAATAGAAGCCCCCCTCCAATAGTGCCCCCCTCTCCAATAGTGCCCCCGGGTAAGGAGAGGTTGAAAAAATAGTGCCCCGGGGGCACTATTGGAGGATTTTCGGTAGCCGATTGAGCGGCGCGCACATAACAGTGTAGGTAGCTAGCTGCGCGCCCGCTTGTCTCAGTGTTACACTATTGTCCAAAAAACTCGCAACGACGTCGGTACGACGTCGGTCGTAACCGACGTCGCCCAACGAGGCGGCACCCCTTTGAATTCGCGTTTCCATTGTCTACGCGGCGCCGCTCGCTAGCGAGTAAACATTGACGAGAGAGGGCGAGGAGGAAGGGCGGAAAGAGGGGGGACAGCGCGCGGTGCGGCGCAGCTCCGACTAGCGCAAGGCTCCACACGGGTTGGGTGAGTAGCGGCCTCTGTCTGTCATACCGATATGCCTACAATACGGTCACGTGGCACTTGCAACATTAAACCATTTGACACATCGTGTAAGGCGCATGAGCGGCATCACGTACGCGGCAAATCGCAATCAATCTAGGAAATACAATCGACTGTAGACTGGCCAATAGACTCCTTTCAACTTTCTGCGCCTTTTCAGTTTTGTTGACCAAGAGATACAAGACTGCATTCAGCATTACAACGCGTACGCCAGAACAGTTTTCAGTGCATGAAGGTCACCTTTCCTTTGCGAGACGCTGCACACACTGTGTCTTGCAAAGTCGCATAGATTTGCAGCGCTGCAAATCAAACATAACATAACATAACAAATCAAACATAACAAATGCAAACATAGAGTGTGGCACGCTTGCAAGAACGTGCAGTCTTTTACCATTGCTGAAGCATTGGTGGTGCACAATTACTTCTTGGGAATGTGGAAGGAGGCCGTCAAGCAGAGTTCGTTTTTTGGTAGCAAAATGACAATGGAATAAAGTACTGTATTATTTGCCAATTGTGCTCATAGGTAATGTGAGACTTGCTCTGACAGTGTAGTGTGATGTGCAACTTGCACTATGTATTTGATGGGATCACTCAGACAACCGAATAGTCACCGATCTATCATATGTACTTGCCATGGCAGTGTTAACAATGACTTTGTCAAGTTCAGCTTTGTTCAAGGCAGACGCCACAAGATGCCTGGTGGTTACATACAAGATGTGCCTGAATATTGTGTTGTGCCATTGTGACATTTCCATTTCATTGCTGTGTTTGGTGTGGAAACACCAGGATGTACTGCAAACCTCTGGTTATAAACAACCAGCCAAATAAAAAAATTGTTCAGTATTAGTATGCTCTGGTGCACAGCTCTTCTGCCGTGACCGAGTGGATGAAACCGGCATCGACAAAGGTGGACAATCGCTACGTATATTCAGTGGACAATTATCGCTGTCAAAAATAATCGGAACAGTGAGCCGTTGAGAGTACCTATTGTATAGAGTCAAGTATCTCTCAGACATTCAGGTACCACTTGGGAACCTACATAAAATAAAAAGTTAAATTAACTTGTACGAAGTTAAGTTAATGAAAGTTGAGTTAACTTTAACTTGAGTTTTCATTGTTAATTTGGGCGTTTGTGTGTAAAGAAATCGTGCCAGATACACACGCCGGTCACCGATCTGGTCAGCTGCTTTATGCAGAATTGGATTAGGTTGGACAATCCACTGTCAACCAGTGCTGAACGGTTTGAACGAGTCGCGACCGCAGTCGTGAACTTCTGGATGGAGTCAAAATTTCCACAGACCTGTAAAAGAGATAATATTGTATGCTGGTGTTGTCAATGCTTTCTCGTATGGTTTTACAGAGAACTTGAATGTGCTTGCGAGGGCGGACAAAGCAGGGAATCCGTGTTGTAGGTGAATCAATAAGCTCCTACTGACCATTTTGGAGCCTATCGAGCGCGTCTCTCGACGCTAGGACAAAGAATCAACAAATTTTGCCTGCAACGCTGTTTTCAGCATTCTGGAAGCTTTTTCTAGGTCATTATTGAGGCTCGAAAACGAGAAATTATATCAAATTTGGCCATGCAGGTCACCCGAATCGACTTTTGAAAAATCCGAGGTTCACCTCCCTCACAGCTTCGATGGTCAGTTACACCTATGGACAGCGACCTGCACATCGACAAAATGATGCGCTCTCCAGACGACGACGGCGCCGCTGGCTCAGTAAATTCCTCCCGCCCAGTCTCTCCAAGGTCCTCGGAGCTGGAGTCGCTCTCGCCCAGCTCGTTGCCGCTTTCCATATCAAGCAGTGACACACACAAGCATCTTTCCGAATTCACAACGCACCAGCGGTTTTGCGTTGCGTGTTTTGTTCACGTCGGAGCGTTGCGTACTGTAGTTGCTCACTAATGTACGGTGGCAGCGGCATAGTAAATTCTCTATGTCAGACGCGTTTACAGTCTAACGCTGCGACTACGATGGTCGGTACTGACCCCTTGGGGACTCTGATACCACCACTCTTTCTGATGGTGCACTTTTCTCGCTTACGATTTTTCTTGACCACTCCCTTTAAACTATTAAACGTAGGTACAGACAACACCGGTGCACTGTCGTTGTTCATAAACGAAATTTGTGCCGATTTGCTGCACTGCTTCCGTAGCGATTAATGCAGCGTGTCGAACGAACTGGGCCCTTTCCATGTTTTTCACAAGCGCGCACAGTGACACGAAAGGTACGCACACCCACGGCACGGGCGCTGCGTACGCTGCACTGCACAAACGCGCTGGCACTGGGGGAGGGGAGAGAAACGGTGTCGAGCGCGAGGGCGACGGTGGCATGGGGAAGGGGGGGGGGGAGTGCTGACGCCAGTAAAAAAAACGAACAATGCGGTGAGCAAGAGCAAGTAGCCGATTGACGCCGACAGGTTGGCCTTGCTGGTGAGTGAGTGTGCGAAACTCAAGTCAAGATTACTGGGAGCCGTTTTTGTTGATTAAGCACTCAGGGGGCGCCCAAAGCAACGAGGGCTGGGCGGAGGGGGGGGCGTGCGGCTGCTCCGGCGGCCAGCGGGCAGGGGGCGGGTGGGCTCGGGCGGCGGCAGCGGGCGGCCTGGCGGACTTCACGACCTGAAACGCGCCGCCCTTGCAGGTACTGGAGGCGAACATCAGCAGAGCGCAAGCGCGACCACAAGCCCACCTATTCCAGGCCGGGAACCCGCAGGTCGATCGCCTGCACGTCGGCGCCCGATGTGTGTATGCCCTCACGAAGCCGCCGAACGAAGGCCCCGCCCCGAGTCTGGAGCAGGCCGCTCCCGTCCCTGCGCACGGCCTAAACGAAAGGAGCATTTCCTGAAACGCGACGACTCAGCAGAGCAGACAATTCTCACATGGCCGTAGCGCAGGGACTGCGCCGTGTCGTACACGACGTCCGCCACGCGGGCCAGGCCCAGGCGCTCGATGGCGCGCCTAAACGACGCTCTTTGCACTAGACACGCAAAGTCCGCATTAGAAAGAACCTCTCGACTTGCCTGAGCACTGGCCGCAGCTCGGCGTTGTCTTGCTCGCCCAGCAGCAGGGCGAGCCACTCGGCTTGGAGGCCGACTGACCGCACGGCCGCCGGGCTCACCACGAGCGTGTGCGACAAACCAGCGTCCATCTTTTGGGATTTTCGGCGGCTTGGGATTTTCACGCTTGGGAAACCGAGTGGAAAGCTGTTGGAGTTTGGAGTTGGAGTAGAAGACTGATGGAGAGGCGACGAGGGAGGACGTGGAAGACTGATGGAGAGGCGACGAGGGAGGACGAGAGGGGCGTTTGGCGGCGGAACGAAAGCAGCCTCGCCAGTCGGCCCAGCTTAGTCGCGTGCTCCACCCATTCACGCCCCGCTTGCAGGCCTGGGCTGGGGGAGGAGGCAGGGGAAGGGAGAGGAGGGAGGGAAGGGGCCGGCTCGCTCAGCGGAGAGCGATGATTGTCTGGCGCGAGGGCAAGGACAATGGTCGAGCAACGGTCCTCTAGAAGGCTCAGTCCCAAGAGGCAATCGTACGCGCGCCAAGTCATACCCTCAATCCCAAAAGTTGAGTACCAAATCCCTTTCGCCTTCACGTGTCTCATTCTCAGACAAATATCGCAGTGCAGACAAAAGTCAGTGTCAAAAGTCAGTCAAAAGTCAGTCAGTCAGTCGCAGTGCAGTGCAGACATCTGCAAATAGAGAATCATCTTTGCAATTTGTGAAACACAGACAGCGGGCAATCAGTTTCAGTTAGAGTTGGGAAAAATACGTTTTGACGTTGGACCGACGTATTTTTTTGAAAAAATACGGTATTTTTTTGAAAAAATACGTATCTTTTGTATTTTTTTGGAGCATGTATGTACATGTACCATACATCATAGTAAGCCATCAGCGAAGTGTCCAAAGCTTAGAAATCGGTGCATACGAACGCTGAATGTTGTAAAACTGCGCAAGCACGCAATCGGACGTGTAGGAGTGTGTGTGCGTACGTGTGTGTGAGAGGTGAGTGTGTGGGTGAGTGGTCGGTCAGCGTACCGTATGAGTGACCAGGAGATTTGGCACCCAACAAAGTGAGCTAAGAACGCGACACAGGGCGCGACACAGAAATTGAGGGCGTGAAGAGCTAGCAATAGCAAAAGCTAGCAGAATCAATTGTTGGGTCCGTGTCCGCTGCATCCAAAACCTACTGTAAGCAAAAGCTAAGCGTCGTAAGGATAATGTGATGTAAAAACAAATGGTATTTTGGGAAATTTACCCACCACACAACTCACAAAATGCTGTTCAATGTAAGGTACATTGATTAACAACAAATGTTTTATTATCGATTGCTGGCTGATTCAACAAAATACAGGTTTACAACTTGGCTTTACAACTGTGACCTTACGATTAGGGCTACGACCATATTTTTTAAAAATGAGTTGCAGGCAGCAACGTACTTTTTCAAGAAAATACGTGTATTTTTTTGAAAAAATACATTTGAAAAAATACGCGCCCAACTCTA
>JASAMY010000708.1:0-47544 GCA_030248085.1 Paralinhomoeus sp. GSCO2_6
ATGCGAATACCGACAAATTGAGGGTGACGGCTATAGTAAAGCGTGACTACGGTAGCGCGCGCGTTCAACACGAGACCGACGAAGACCGGAGCAAAATGTTCAAAGTTTCCAACATCGTCGGTCTCGGTCTCGGTCTTCGCATCGGTCTTGGCTGTTTAGCATGGGAAGACCGAGACCGAGACCGAGACCGAGACCGAGACCGATGGGAAGACCGTTAATTATGAATCAGCCTTTAGCGCAGAAAACACGCCTTGCGACCGTCAGTGAGCCAACTTTTACGATCACCGATAACGATTTATTTTCTGCGGATCAGAGGAAGCGCACAGGTTCGGACTCGGAGTGTTCTCCGATTCGCCCACAGACGCGGCTATAAATGCTTTTTAGGCAGATTCGCAGCGCCATCAGCACGACAAAGACGACGACACGAGCGGTGTCAGAGGCGTCTGACGCAGCCGTCTCAATGGAGAGCTCCGCAGGCTTGCCAACCAACGCCACACACAAAGAGATATGTAGTAGATGCGCATTATGCTAGGGTCACAAGAAGATAGCCTGGCAACTGGCAAGAAAATCAATCTGATGTTGTGATCAGTGTACGAATGTGACCGTTGATAATTCTACCGCAGACACACGGGTTCATTTCGTACGACAACGTATTTTCACAGCGTATCAACTTGGCGGAGGAGGAGGTGGTGAGATGATCAAAACGTGCAATTTTGTAGATCACTTGTTTCTGTGTATGTACATACAATGTAGCTGGAGTACAACTCACACGAACAAACCCTACCAAACCATCAGTACCTTCATTCGAATGGTCCTGCGTCACTTGCTCGCGCCGACTGGCACCGGCGGCGGCCTTGTGTTGGCGCTGGCGGCGCCGATGCCGAGGAAGGCGGCCATTTGCTTACGCACCACGGAGCTGAAGGCCGTGACGACGAATGGGTTGGTGAGCGCGAGCGCGTCGCTCGCCAGACTGCCCAGCAGGCGCAGCGACAGCACGTCCATCGTCTGAGGGGCGCGCCCGCGTCACTGGCCAATTGGATTATTGATTTTTTTTTTGTTAAAAAGGAAGAGCCCTTCTGCGAGTAGCATGACTCATGCATCAGCGCAAGACAAGGGGGGAAGGGGGGGGCACTTTCCATTGTCTATGATGCAATTAGTGGACACAAGACAGGGGCGCGCCTTGATGTTGGCGAGAATGTAGTAGGCGACGCCGACGTAGGCGCCCATCTCGAGGAAGAGGACCAGCCCGCTCGCGGCCAGCTTCAGCTCCGTCGACAGCGAAGACAGACGCTCCGACTTGTAGCTGCGGACGGGCAAGCGTAGTGCACGCAGCGCAGAGTATACTAATGCCAATGGACAGCGCGACACAATTACGGAATCCTCGGCTCTCTGCCGACGGAACTATGTACAATGTACCTAGGTACGTGTATGTAATTACTCCTCCAGCTATTGGATGTTTCGCCTAACAACCCTGATTAGAGCACAGCAGGTGTACATTTGCACGCACACGGACTCAGATTGCTCGAAACATAAGGTGCCGACCTGAACAGCTTGTAGGCCATCGTAAGGTAGAGAACCGTTCCGAGAACCGCGCAGATGGATATGGTGAACGTGCTGGCCATTCCAGCAGCGAGGGTCGCGTACTCATCGCGGTAAAACAGCATGGGCGCCGTGGCGTTTGGGGGCAGTTCCAGTGAGATGTCCATGAATGGAAAGGGCAGAATAAAGAAGAGCAACAGTGGAAGGCCCCACTGGATAAACAATGCCATCATCATCCGATTCCGCGTCCATAGCTTAAAGCGAGGTTTATCCGCTCTATTTCGAAGTTTATTGTGAGTAAGCTGCATAGAACGTCGTATGTCAACACACACACCCTTCTTCGAATTTCATGGTCACTCACCTGTTCGTACTCATTGGGGCTTGCGATTGCGGTGAAGCGATTGACAACGAGCAAAGTCGTTCCAATGCACTGCGAAGCCGACTGCTGTCTGACCATTGCAACCCCAATGCGCACGATGATCTGAACTAGCCGTTCGAGCTCAAAATAATCGCGTGCGTGCGTGCGTGCGTGCGTGCGTGCGTGCGTGCGTGCGTGCGTGCGTGCGTGCGTGCGTGCGTGCGTGCGTGCGTGCGTGCGTGCGTGCGTGCGTGCGTGCGTGCGTGCGTGCGTGCGTGCGTGCACTGCGCACGCAGTCGTAGCTGGAATAAATGGGGTACAGCTCCGGGAATCCAGAAGGCCTTGCGATGAACCACTGAAAAGGACTGGTGTTGCGAGCAGACAAACGCAGACGGGACGCAGGCACTCATGAACCTGCTGCATCGCCTGCTCAAAGTCGGCGAGTCCAACGGACAAGCAGATGGTGAAGAAGGAGGATTTCAGCTTGGCATTCGTCTTTCTGCCCTTCACGATGGTCCACAGAAAGAACGCGTAGAAGGGCATGGAGACGCAGTAGCACGCGAACGAACAGTACAGATAGACGCACCAAGAATCGGTACAAATCATTCTTGGGTAATACGCAAAGTTACGGTAATTTTCTTAATGTAGTGTACTGCTTTCTCTCAAAAAAAAAACAATCGGTGGCGGAATGTACAATGTAAGTCATATGATTACTGGAAAGAAAATGCAAGAAAATGCAATGTAAGATACGACCTCAGCGCTCGAGAGAGTTTCCAATAACACGGCCGACGCGCTTGCGTGCGTGCGTGACTAACTGAATAGACGAGCGTGCTGTGCTGTGTGCATCTGCTCGTCGTCTATGCCCGGGTTGCATGCAGCCTCATGAGGAAGAAGAGACATACACTCGATCTGTCCAGCATCGACCCGAGTACGCAGACCCAAATTATAGTCTCGATAAATGAACCATAGAAACAGCTGAGGCAGCAAGAAGACAGCTCTATTGTATATTCGGGTACTCGGGCACAAATCCCCCAGCCCTCCCGCCCCCCGCTCAATATGCAATTGCAAACTGAGCCGTATTGGATTTCTGAGGTACAATGGATGACATACAGAGCTCAGATTCTAAACTGAGCGTCCAATGCGAGACAGTAATGGGACAATCCCATATTGAGCGAGACAAAATTGAGCGCACAGAATCCGTGGTAGAAATCATCAACCTAAGCCGGATCGCTGAGCACTGACCTTTGTGCAATCTGTGCGACTGAAGCAATCCAAAAAAAAACGTGGCAGACATCCGCTCCTCCA
Organism: Paralinhomoeus sp. GSCO2_6; assembly: GCA_030248085.1. Classification (NCBI taxonomy): domain Eukaryota; kingdom Metazoa; phylum Nematoda; class Chromadorea; order Monhysterida; family Linhomoeidae; genus Paralinhomoeus; species Paralinhomoeus sp. GSCO2_6. Next base: position 3,203 of record JASAMY010000708.1, read on the forward strand.
CCCTTTTGTACGTCAATCCGCAAAGAACAGCAAACAAGCACGACAAAACGGTTTTTCCGCCGCGAAATTGTTCGCATGATTACGGTAGCGCGCGCGATTCAAATGACCGGAGCAAAGTGTTCAAAGTTCCCAACATCGTTCGGTCTCGGTCTCGATTTTCCCATACCAAACAGCGACCGAGATCGAGACCGATGGGAAGACCGTTAATTGTGAATCAGCCTTTAACCGACGGACAAGGGAGCAACAAGGTCAGTCAGGATCACAAGCAAGCAGATTGCGCGCGCGCACGGTGGTGTATGTATCTGCCACAACGCTGTAGGCTATTTGTACCGTACCTACATATACATACCCTAGGTATTAGCAGCGCTGTTTACGTGCGTACGTTGTAAAGGTTACAACATGCGGTATCACTTGTTCAATTTCTTTGCGCCAACAGTGGTGGTGTCTTGATTAACGAGTTGAACAACGCCGTCGCCGCCGCCGTCGCCACAACCGAACAGGTCACGCAGCAGTGAGCACAACTGCTCTCTATGGGTACGCGTCAGCGGCCGCTAATTTGGGTAAATCATTTTTGAGATTTACACGCATCTCCGTTGCTGTGCAATTTGAGAAGAGGAGTTTACGCTTGAAAGTGGTGCCCTACCATGGAAATACATACCCCATCCCCTCCCAGTACAAGAATTGCTTGCATCCGCGCCGGGACATTTTCATAACTTCTTATTCCACCCTGTTACCGACTCCGCCAAGTTTGCGTTGGAAACTCTGAGTGGTGCAGTCATTGTCGCGCCTGGACGTCCCCTGGCGGCCGCGCTGCAGAGGAGCACGATGTATGGGTTGGCGAAGGTGTTGACGTCGACGATGGCGTAGAGGATGGCGACCGTGAAGGAGGTCCACTGGGCGCCGAGCGCCAGCGTCACGACCAGCATGTGCGTCGTGTGCGCCGCGTTCTGCAGCGTCAGCAGCAGGCCGCAGGCCGTCAGCCGCAGCTCCGCCTGCGTGTACGCTGCCTGCTGGCGCGACTTGTTCAAGCTGCAAAACACGTTACCGGCATGCTCATTGTAAAACACACGACTTGTAAGACAGTTCCAGTTGTCCATAGTTTTTGGCTGCTATTATGGCTCATTGCAGTGTTTCTGAACGCTTTTCCCGAGTAAAATCTCTAGTAAAACCCTTTCCCAGTGTCTAAAACCGGTTTGCGCACAACGTTGATGCACACCGGTTTGTGCACTGCGGATTGTCCGTCACTTCCGACGTGTGATGTCGAACCTTTCTGGGGGGAGGGGGGCACTAACGGAGCCTAGGCAAGGGGGACGCGTACTCACAAGCACAGCTTCGCAGCCATAACTCCATAGAGCAGCATGGAAACGGCGTTCGCCACAGCCGCCATGATCGTCTCGGTCACCATCACGTAGGAGGTGTAGGGCTCCAGATCTTGCCTGAAGATGACGGCGCCCGTGCCGTTGCCGAGCCTTTCGAATCGATACTCGCCCAGGGCGAACACTGGATAGACGAATAAAACCGAAGGCACCAGCCACGGCAGAGCCACGGCCCAAAAAATCCTCTTGCGTGTCCAGAGCTGCAATTGAGCGGAGATATTACAGAAAATTGTTACAGTCAATTGTGTAAATAAAATCTGCAATCGGCACGATCGAGTCGGCTCGCGGCCGGCTCGATCACCCTTATAAGATCGTGCCGCTGCGAGCCGCATGTTGAAGGATAGGCCTGCCATCCCACCCAGTCAGCCACTACGAGCCGCGCTCGCGCCGCGGGAGTGCGTAGATTGCGGAGTGTGCCGCGGCGCCTTGTCCATTCTCCCACGCCCGCCGCCTCCCTCCCTCCCAACTGCTGGCCGCTACGACGCTCGGTCCTGCAACACACGGTGTGTGTGTTACATGGCAAACGTAAGACACTGCGTGTATGACTCCCGCGGCGCGAGCGCCGCTCGTCGTGGCTGAGTGGGTGGGATGGCAGGCCTATCCTTCACCATGCGGCTCGCAGCGGCTCGATTCTATAAGGGGGATCGAGCCGGTGTCGCGAAATAAGTATTCCCCCCATTTTTTATTCCGGCCGGAATACATATTATGGGCGCAAGCCATAATAACTATTCCCCCCGGAATACTTATTATGGATTTCATCGAAATAAGTATTCCCCCTCCCAGATTGGTCATTCCCCCCTTCTCAAATCTAACGACGCTTGAAGTCGCTCAGCAATATATTTTTTCCAGTTTCTCCATAACAAATCCAAGAATGTCGCAGCATTGGCGGTGTATTTTGTGCGACGAGGGACGATGAAGCATCGAACAGAGTCACCGCTAATTAGCTGGAGCTCAGGTGGAACTCGTAATGGGCCGATCAGCCAGGTGTGCTTGAACGATGTTATTATCGACGTACATTGTAGCCACTGTTCAGCCAACTCGGCATGCACTCTTCACAAGCGGAAGAAGTCGGTATACCGTTGTAACAATTGTTATCGACTAATAATAAGCAGTGTTAGCAACAGCGGAATTAGAATCACGCTTCAGTGCAGGATTTCCCCCTTTTTAACATCAGCCCGAGCCACTGGACTGTCTGCTTGGCGACGACAAACAAGATTGTTGTTACACCGACGCAAACGCGATCGCTCACCCACACTCACCTTGACCGCCGCACACACACACACACACACACACACTTTGAGTCGCGGTCAACCGCCCGCACACGTGGAGCGCTCTAGTGCGAAAAGGCGCTGTAGCAGCGATGCGAATGATCTACATGTATACATGTACCTTGTTGACAAAATATATTTTAATTAATTAAATTTTAATTAGCTACGCCTGCCATTGGAAGAACGCTACTCAGACAGCTAATGTTAAATCGCCATTCACGCGTTCACAAACAAACACTCAATCCGAATGAAAAAGCCCAAAAAGATTAAGTTTAAAGCAGGTAGTCATCCGTTGCATGTTTGTTGTTTTCTGTTCGTGTCGTTCTGCTGCATATAAAGCATTGTGATACATAGTTAACGCATTTCAAAAGGGGGGAATAGTTATTTCGGGCGGGGGAAAACCTAATCTGGCACAAAACCATAATAAGTATTCCGGGGGAATACTTATTATGGGGGAATACTTATTTCGTGACACCGGCCGCGAGCCGACTCGAAAGTCGATTTTATTTACAAAATTGACTGTACGTTTTCTGTGCGTGCCTTTTCGTAGGACGCAGGCCGAACCACAGCCGTGAAGCGGTTCAACGTCACCGCCGCCAGTGCTCCCGCCTGCGTGACTGCGAATTGAAACGCCATGAACAGAAACAGCTTCACCAGGTACTGCAACAGCTCGAGAAATATTATGGAGTTAAAATAAAATAAAAACTCGCACAGGATCGAGCACGGCGTACTGGTCGTACAAAAGACCGGCGAAGCGAGGCCTCGACATCGTCCACTAAAAACTTGCGCATCGTGTTGAATTTGTAATACCATAATTGTAAATTTGTAATGCAATAATTTGGTCTACATTGTGCTCGGGATTGTATTTCATCGGGCGAGTGTTATTGTGTATACGAGACAATTGGTGCATGACAGGCTTGCCATGTAGACCTGATGCAGACAGGTCTCTGCGTCGACGGCGGCGGTCGCGAGGCAGAGGGTGAAGAAGCTCGACTTCAGTCGCTCCTCGCCCCGCCGTCGGCCGCGAACGATCGCGGCCGCGACCAGCGCGTAGAGGACCACGGACACGGCGTCCAAGGCCAACAGCACGCACAGGAACAGCGAGAACGCCTCCACGCAGAGCAGCATCGCTGAAGCGCAGTTGCGCAGTTGGGCTAGGGCGTTGGTTCCAAACCGCAAGGTGCGGAGTTCAACCCTCAGCGTGGCAAGACTGAAAAAAAACAGTAACCCCCTTGGGCAAAAGGCTAACACAAAAACTGCGCTCCCTGATCGGTGTTCTCATTGAGACGATCGGTCTGATTGTAGGCAGAGGAATAACAAAGGACCTAAGCAGTCCCTCTCTCGCCTGAGACTTCGGTCTCACACATGAAAAAAAAGCGCTGCTGCGTGCAAGACCGGTGCTGTCCTGAGAAGTTCGGGCAGCAACGTATGAAGCGCGAAGGCGACGCGGCAGTGAAAGCAATAAAAGAAGTGAGCAATCAGCGAGGTTATGGGTTTGCACGATATTCGAATTTGCGAATATATCGCGGAAATAACAAAATGAAGATACAGTTTCGAAGTTCGGGTGGTATGTATATCTGTTGGACACGAAATCGGACACGGACACGATTTCTTTACATAGGTACCTAGCATAACTTCTGAACCTGCTCCAAAAAGTTCATCAGTAATACCGGGATTGCGGCAAGCACACGCCATACTACCAACTGTTTGTGTCTTATGTACAACCATTGTCCACAATCCACCGTATGACAATGAATAGCTCTATGATTTTTCTACCCCCCCCTGGACAAAGGCAAACTACCCCTCCGAATGCAATGTCACTATCACCTAAATAAAAATAACATATAAAAAATAAACTGCCAGGGCCTGCTCTGCTCACAGCTCTGAAAAGCAAAGTCGGTACCTCACTGATAATAGAAAATGGACGAGAATAAATTCGAAGGATGGACCACAGTGTGCGCTAGTTGTTGACTTGCAGAAAAGCCCTGATTGAATGGCTGGCACACAATGCAAAGAATGATTAAAAGCGTGCTGCCAAATAATTAATAAGGATGGTGATTGGGAATGGGATGCTGACAAACAGAAGAAAAGGTGCCATTCATCGGCACGCAGCGGCACACGATTCACGGAAGGTACATTTTAGACACACCAAATATTCATACGGAACCAGCACAATACAACAGTTGACTGATCGAATTAAAAAATCATTGCCAAAATCAACTAAAGACGCGTTGAAGTCGCCTGAATTTTGTTTTCAAGCCCGAGTCTGCACTGTCCGCAGGCGAGCCTGCACCTTTCCCCGTAGAGCCAACACAAGTCCCGTCTGAGCAGTGCTCTCTCGCAGAAGAAACCCTCGTCGTTTCCACACCTCAGCAATTGCCTGTCGATCTTGGGATTCACGCAGCTATAGGCGACGTTTAGGCCCACTATATCCAGCGTAGACAGCCTCGTGATGTCAGCGAGCGCCCGATTCGTGTCCCTCGACTCCAACAAGCGACTGTAGTGACGATTCATAATGCTGTCGTAGTCGTAAGGCAGTCCAAATGTGCGCCCATTTGGAATTTTCTTGAATCCGACTGCCCAATGGGAGAAAATCGCCCGACGGCGCACGTAGACGTCGCGGTCTGGACGCCTAGACACCGGTGAAAGGTGTGCACAAATTAGAAAAATAAAACAAAATACATTAATTGGCACAATAAACAGATGTTCTTTTCATACGTGAATTCATGCTCAAAGCCCAGCAGGTGAAAGAGTTCGTGCAGAACGCTGAGCGGATCCGCGTAATCCCAGGTTCTGAATTCTACCTAAAACAATTTAAAATGTTTGCTTTAAAATTTACACAATCTTTGAAATTAAAAAAGAACATTCTGAGACCGTGTCGTAGTGCAGACGCGTCATAGCGGCAATTCGAGAGAGATTTTGGTGAGCACTGACCGCCATTTTCCTAATTTGAGCGAAGCGACACCACGGCGCCGAGTACACTGTTTCTAAAGAGCAAGTGAGATCAACCACGCATCCTTACGTATACATACCTTTGTCGAATGTCATAGATAGGCACTTCGTCTAAGAAATGCTGGTAACAATCCATCCTCGCGCAGCAAGTCGTCGTAACAACTCGGCTTGGCAGTGAACCTGATGCAACTAACCCGCTCTATCTCTCGAGTAGCCATGGTGATGGACAAGTTTGCTTCGGGTGTAACACTGAATAAGAACAAACAATATCTGTACTTACCGTAAATCCTCAAACAGTGCTCTGGGTAAGGCAAGGTTGAAATAATAGTGCAGGGGGCACTATTGGAGGATTACGAATACCTAATTTTTTAATACTGTACACATTCGCCACTTGTTCAAAGTATACCTCGAGTCAATGATCAGCGGCACCTCATCATTGCGCCAGACTCCTTTGTCTAAACAGTCAGTGTTCGTTCTATGAGTGACTGACATTATCCGTGAAATACACAAGTCGAACGGGGTTTAAAGTAGACAGCAGTCGCGACATCGCTGCCGACGACGACGACGAGCAGCCAAAAGTTCGGCGCCAGCGACTCGCGAAATGTGACCGTCATGAGGGATAGATGAGTTTTGCCGGAACACAACGACTACGGAGGTTTATGGAGGGGTCAGTGGCGGTGTGTTTAACTTTGTTTGTTTACATCGCTCAATCGCGCTGACGCGCAAGCGCAGTGGGCGGCATTTTGCCTGCGTATGCGTAACTGTACATACACGTACATAGGAAGAGACTGTTGAAAGAACGCACCACTAGGGTGCGAACGCGGCAGCGCTCGTTAAACGAACGAGTCTGCGTCAATGCGGCAAAAAACACCTAGGCTGCCAGCGAACGTTACTCAGCCGGCTCCGGGAACTTGAAAACGGTGCACGGAACACTCTGCGAGAGTTTATTTCTCGTCCGCATAACGCACGCACGCACAACTTCAAGCGTGCTTTCGACGTCTGATTTACCTTGCGCTCTCTTGCATTCACGTAAACACAAATGGCCAACCAGCGCTGGCGACACCATTAAATTAATCGTTTAGGTATGTTACTGAACTCGACATAGTTCAATCGACAGTCGACATAGGTATGTAGTTCAGCGCTTCATTCGGCTCTCGTCGCAGTACTTCTCGTCGCTGCCGTCGATGCAGTCGGCGTTGCCGTCGCACCACTGCGTGCTGGCGACGCTCTGTCTCTGGTTCTCGCACAGCAGGAACGTGGAGGACTTCTTCTCTGAAGTACATAGCATGCACATGCACATATACCGTAGTTGTTGTTGTTGGAGTAGGGGCGACGCTAGGAGGCCGTCAATGGCCCATATAGCACACCCCATCTCCATGACGCCTTCCTGTCTAGAGCCGCACAAATAGCCCAAAACATTCGGAAGAACGCCATCTGTAAATCTAGGGCAGCGACAGCACGAGAAATTCCATGTATAGGGAAGCTCGTTTTTAGGCGGTGGATCCATCGAGAATCGAAACCAGAGCGTGCGCGCAAGAGGCCGATTCTCTACCACTACGCCATCCGCTACCCATACAATGCAGATAGGGATTCGTGGTTGATTGAGTCCTTTGAGAGCACATGCTGTGCACGGGCGCTACTCCAGTGGGTGATTCGGTTCTCAAGTGTACAACTTATTTATACAGGTGGAGATCAAAAGAGTCGGCCTAAGCAGCGCCTACCACCGAATCGACTTACGATAGGCTGCTTCATGGTAATTTATGGTGATGATTCAAAGCTAGTACGGACTGCGTATAGTCACACAATCAAGTCGCACGCATGTGTGTACAACGAAAGGCGCTCACTGCAGTTGAGTTCGTCCTCTCCGTCGGGGCACTGCTCGACCCCGTCGCACCTGTCCACCCAGTCGACGCACTTTGACTGCCGTCCGAAGCGCTCGAAGCTCACGCTGCACGTGAACTGGCCCGCGCAGTCTGGAGCGCCAGGTGGCAGTGACCGTGTTCTTGCATACTGGCTGGGCCAACCTCATACCTGCCCGCTAGCTGGGGGGGGGGGGGGGTATGCCCCTCCCTCGGAAGACCCGATCCCGAATCGGGACGACCCCTCCCCTGGCTTCCATTTTCTGGAGCTTCAAGCCAATTTGTCGTGTAAAAATGACAAAAAGTGTGCCTGCGGCGCTATTTTTTGTACTTCACCGCTTAAACGTACACAGAAATGACGTTTAGATCACGTTTTGAACCGTTTTGGGTCCATTTTGAGGCGAATACCAAGTACCATTTTTGTTCAAAATTCTGACGAATAAAACTCCATCCCGAAAATATCGATTTACCCACCTCCTGCCTTCAGAAAATTTGGCGATTTACCCCTCCCCTGGCCCCATTTCCGTGGGCACCTATGGCCAACCTCCGCAGTGGAGCTCGTCCAGGTTGGAGCCGTCGGCGCAGTCGTCGGCGACGCCGTCGCAGCGCGCCTGCCACGAGATGCAGCGGCCGCTCTTCATGCAGGGGAACTCGTCGGGCGCGCAGCTCTCTGAACGACAGTCTCCTCGGCTGCGGCTGCCTGCACATGATCTGCACTGTTTCTTTGCTGGCGACAGCCGGCTCAATGGCCATGTGTATAGTATCTGGTCTTAGGCTGGTCACAAAGGCCACCAAAGACATCCAACAAGGAAGGGTGCCCGAAGAGTCAAGAATCGAACCCGGCATCGTGCGCGCGAGAGGCCGATTCTCTAGCACTACGCCATCAAACTCACCCACTGCTCACTCGAGAACGATGCTATAAGCGCAGTCGTATACTCACGGCAGTTGGTCTCGTCCTCTCCGTCGCTGCAGTCGCGCACGCCGTTGCACTTGACCGCGTACGAGAGGCACTTCTGGTCGGCACAGCAGGCGAACTCGTCGTCTTGGCACTGGGACTTGATGGCTAGACTCGCCACAAAAAAAATAATAAAATTACGCAAAAAACGATTTTCTGACTCGCGCACCGCACGTGGCGATGGGATCGAACTCGTCGCACTGGGGCACGTTGTAGCGATGGTTGCAGATCTCGCCGTCGAATACCTGTTCGGGTTCTCGCTAAGTGAGCGACAAAAATGAACATGAAAATGACTTTTCAAACCACCTGTCCTCCTTTACAACTGGCGTTGAAGGTCCTGTCGTTGGCGCACTGGTAGAACTTGGGGCTGCAGCCATCCGTTCTGTAGATGAAGTATGTCTTCTTCGCCAGACCCAGTTGTCGGAGCCGACCCTCGGGGTACTCCTCTTCGTCGCAATAATTTGGTGCGTTCTTAGTGACTCCCGACGTGCGGGTCCTTTTCTTCGTCTTGCGCGGAGGAAGTGTGTACGGCGCTCTGGTTCTATGCTGGTAGCCACGCGTGGGCGCGGCTGTGGCGTACTTAATCGTCGTCTCTGTGCTGGTAGGAGGCTGAGTGCTGCTGCCGACTGGCGGCGCAGTGACCAGACGGAACGAGACGCCTCGAGTGGTCGCTTAAAAATCGTTTCTCAATTTAAAATGGTACAGACATAGTGAAATGAAACTTAGAAACGCACTTTTGGCTTCGGCCCGCGCTCGAGTAGTTTTCGGCGCGTCCGACCGTCTGGACTCCAGTCCACCAGCACTGCCACCGTCGTTCAGGCTCCGCTGACCCACTTGCATGTTCTCCCTGTAGAGGCCGCCGAGACTTTCTTTCATGCGAATGTTGCGCTGGCGCTGCTGTCGCTGCAGCTGCCTCCGGCGCCGCAGCTGGGCTTCGCGTCGCCGGCGCTGCAGCAGTTCCAGCCTCAGCTGGCGGGAACGACGAGCGCGCAGCGCCGCCTCTTCCGCGGCGCTCCGCTTCGGCTCGACGTGCAGCACGGGAGCGGGTCTCGCCATGGAATTCAGAGGATAGCGGTACTGAAGTATATTGAGATTGGTTCTGCATGCAAATATGATGAGTGGTGTAGCCGACCATGTAATCTTGCAGTCCCCTGTTCCAGGACCAGATCGGATAAGGCTTGCCCACATCCTGCGCTGTTGAGCTTTCGAACGCTGTCGTCAAAACTCCCAAAAGCGCCACCAATACACCGGCAGAGAGAGCCATAATTAAACCTTAGTATATTTGGCTGGGGGACGAAACGACTAGTTCATAGTAGCTCCTCTCGCGAATTTGTAGCGGAGAAAGGGCTGGCCATCACTCAGCCTCTCCGCCGCCGACATTGTGACGCAACGGACGCAAACAGAGAAGTCGACCGGCGCACTGACCCCTCCCCTCTATAGGGCCGGTCGGCGACGAACCCGTCACGTTCTCACCGGCCGTTAGGGCGCCGGCGACGACAAACACAAACAGAGGAGGGACAAACGCAGGGTGACAGAGCCGCGGCGCTACTCCTCAATGAGAGAGCGCAAAAAAGCACTCTAGCAAATCGTGATGTGTTTTTGACGCGACGAGTCATTGTGCCTTTCAGGGGCCCCCGTGTATGTGTTTGGGGCGGACAAATGGTTGGCTGTTTTCGGTACGCGAAGAAGCGGAACGGCACTTGTGCGACATTGAGAAACATTGGCGAGAGCATGCATCAGGGTGTATCCATACAGCCCGAAAAATTTGCCACTTGATTCCCGCCGATCAAGATGACTATGTGTAGGTACAAGACCGGCCAAGTTTACAGTGCAGAAGTACAGTACTATACAATTTATTATAAATGTTGTCCATGGTTCTTCACGTACGGGAATATACTGAAAGGTAGGTACATACGTTTATTGCGATTTTTGTTTCAATTTTGTTGTTCAAGGAAAAAGGCAATTTCAGGTAGTACCCATGCGAGCAGACTGCCAGCAGCGCAACAGATTGAGCGTCCGCCACCCCTTTGCTTCCACGTGGCCGAAGAGACAACATCGCAGGGTGATGCATGACCGGTCTTGGCCATGACAACCGGAGCGGCTTCACCCATTAGTCGTAATTTCATAGACCTATGTACCTACATTAGCTGTGTGCTTGCTGGCGCTTGCTTGAACTGTAGAAACCATGTACTGACAGCCAGTTCACTGACCAGCGCAGTGACGCGCAAAGAAAGAACAACAGGTCACTGGGCGGACTGGGCGGCTGGCTGGCTGGCTTGGCTGGCTCGTTCAAGAATTTCGATATTTTTCTTTCATATTTTTGATCAAAGAACCAGCCATGATCGTCCCCTCCGCACGACTAACCGGTGACTTTGCGGATCGCTCGTACATCGAAGGCCTCTCAGAAATCAAGAGATCGAAGTGACGATAAAAATGTTGTAATTATTTGCGTAATTATGTAAATTAAATTCGAATTGCAGAAACCTTATTCGGAGAATATTGTGGGTGGCGCTAGTCATTGTCGCGTGGGTATTCATGATCGCACAGGCAAGTTGAATAATTGCTAGTTTAATCTTTTTTTTATTTTCACATTTTCAGCTGCAAAACTACATCGTCCGCTACTATTCCTATCCCGTTTCGACAGCGGTTGAACTGAAATTCGATCGAGAGGCCGACTTCCCGGCCGTGACATTTTGCAATTTGAATCCCGTTCGAGCGGCGGTCGCGAAATTGTTCGGCGGTTCTGCCACTTTTGGAATGGACGCCTTGAGACAGGAGCAATCGGAATACGGGTCGGTGCTTTTTGTTGCAGAGTAAATCACCGAAATTAAACCGTTTCGGTGATGGGTGCAGTACAGGATGACTCCTGGGGCCAGCGGTTTCGACGCAATGCGGACAGGGCCAAGCGGGCAAGGTGCCGTCGAATCGAATTTGAACGAGGCTCCCGATTACGACTACGACTATGATTACGGGGACGGGTTTCACTCGAATTTCACAGTTCCCGTCCCCGAAGCAATCAGAATCAAGGTCTTTGTTATTTATTTTTAGTTTTTGCATATCGTATCATAAATTGCGATTACGCAAAAATTCAGGACGAATTCTTTCACAATTATTTCCACTTGACGCGCGGTTTCAAGAAGGTCACAGGACACGACTTGGCGGACATGCTAATCGAGTGCCACTGGAAGCAGACGCAGTGCTTTCCCGAGGACTTCACGCACTTCGCGCACCCCAAATACGGCAATTGCTACTCCTTCAACGCCGGCTGGAAGGTTTGCCTGCCGATGGCGCTCCCTGTAACTTTTCCCAGTCCCCAGGTACAGTCGTTGTCAGATTTTGTAACTGATAAATTTTTCAAAAATCGTTGCTGGGCATTCGGTCGGTTCTCCGGTGACTTGAGCATTTCTACGATTCGTTTACACTCTTCATCCGCAATTCCTGCCTCTACCGCCACACCACCTCTGTAAAGCCCTCCCACCAACCCCAACCGACAATGTACTCAGTGTTAGGTACTTTTTAGTGTTATATTTGGCGTTATTTCGGGATTTCTGAACAACAAATTATCGAAAAGTACCGAGTTTTCCATTTCTGAAATTCCCTTCCTTTCAAATTTTCAGCTTGGCAGAGAAGAGAGTACACTAGAATCATCTCCCCTACCATAATCCAAAACTTGTATGCACTAGCTTTGTTTAGTACTCGAGCCACAACAACAGCGAGGTCAAAATTTCGTCACTGGACCTCCTGCCTCCACCGATCAGGCAGCCGGAAAACGTGGAAATTCCTGGCGAAAACGCTACGCTGCCTAGAATTCCTTTCACTCCAAAAAACGGCTCGAAACTGCCGCCAAAAATAGATAAAGGCGCCAAAGTTCAAGGCTTGCCAAATACCGCTGGCGACGGCTACAAAGACTCGCCCTACTCCGATTTCGAGCAGCTACAGGAAAGAATCAAACTCGCTGGAGAGCCGACAAAAATGAACGCCACCGTTCGAAAAACGAGACTGCCAGGGCCACTAGATGGTCTGAGAAAAAAATTTGGAAGTACCGTACTTTTAAAATTCCGCGTTCAGGTCTGAGCGTCTCACTCTATGTCGAAGTCGAGCAATACCTACCCCTTCTGGCCGATTCCACGGGCCTACGACTGCTGATCCACAATCAGGACGAGATTCCCAACGTGGAAGACTCCGGTTTCACCCTGTCCACGGGCGCGAGCACCGCACTGGAATTCAAAAAAGTCCGAGTTCCGAATAAAAATTGAATTTCAGATTCGCACTTTTTCCAGGTGAAAATCAGCCGTCTGGGCATGCCCTACAACGGCGAGGAGTGCCGCAAGAGTTTTGGCAGCGAAACCCTGGCCCGTAACATCGCCAAGGCCTGGCCCAACGCCAACTACTCGATGGCAACTTGTGTCAAAGACTGCTACCAGCGGGAACTGTTCAAAAAGTGCGGCTGCGTCGACGCCGAGCTGTTCTACTTTGGGGACGACGCCAAGGCGTGCAACAAGTCGTCGACTACGGAAGGCAAGAAAAAAAATAGTCTTGAAAATATTCCAATTGTGGCCCGGGGGGGGGGCAAGTTTGACTTGCGTTTAAACATCAACAATTTTGAGGTTGAAACAATAGTGTCCCACTTTCCACACGTGCCCCGTGGACACGTTTGGAGTATTTACCGCAAAAGAAGATAAACTGTCGCGGACGGTGTGGCACCATCTCAGGCGGCTGCAAGCGGCAGTTCGACAGTAAGTTCCGACGAGGCGACACCACCGACGTCTGCTTGGTCGACTGCCCGCAAGCGTGCCAAGAAACGGACTTTGAGATTCAGACCAGTTCCTCAGTTTGGCCCAACAAGTACTACATGGTGTGTATAAAGAGCGCCATTAGAATATTCCGGGGAAAACTCGGGCTTGTAATGTGGAGGAACCAGAGTGTTCCAGGCGATTCTAAAGGCGTCGGCTCTTTCAAGAATACCCAAGTTGAAACAGTTGAGAGACGGGTACGACCCTCCAGATGACGATGAAATTAGAGAGGGCGTCCTCAAATTCCAAGTCTACTACCAAAGTTTGAACTACAAGACCATTGCGCAAGAAAAAGGATACACCGTGAGAACAATTTTAATGGTGAAAATTGGTGAGGCAGAAGGCGTTTTTGTTTTTTGTTCATTAGCTGCCCTCACTGCTAGCCGACGTGGGTGGCACGCTCGACCTGTGGGTCGGCCTGTCCTTTCTGGCAGTGTGCCAAGCCGCCGACTTTTTTCTCGACCTGTTCTTTTGCTTGTTATACTCCTCTACGAACGACAGAAAGACGAGCGGCAAAGTGGTGGCGGAAGAAAAGACGCACCAAAATAGTAGCACCGCGCGAAGTGCCAAATCGGAACGATCCTCCGCCAACGAGACGCGAATGGGATCCTGGACCGATTGGTGGAGTCTGAGATCTGGGCCAATCGATGGTGCGAGAACACAACGTGCGTTTTCTTCGACGTGCTGCGGCAGAAAATTTGCAACTGTTTCAGGGGCGTCCACCATTACCCGAAGGCACAGTCAATACCCGAATGACGAAGTGTTGACCCCACCACCGGTGGTCTAAGTGCCTACGTTTCCTTTTGGCTAGAGCAGAGATCAACAAACTCGGAATATATTTGCATGAGCAGCCGCAAGCGAATATCCGAACCAGTGTGTCCATTCCTGTATTTTTTGTCATTGTTAGAGCGAGAGTAGCCAGCTTATCCTTTTGCAGTTCTATGCAGTTTTTCCGACCTCACCAGCAAGGTTGACGAAAGTTTGTCTTTGGTTGTCCTTTTTCCGCCAACACAAAAAAAAATGACCGAAAAGTAGCGATTTACACTGCATTTTAGCAAAAAGTAGCCACTAAGCGCTATTTCGGTGAACATTTCTTAATCAGGACTCAAACTCCATATTTTGGACCAGGTAGGTAACTCCCCGATAGCAGCTCTCCCCTCCTCAAAGAACCGTTTACCCCAAATCGGACAGCCTCGTTATAGGGACGGTAGCCAAGTGTAGAACGGGTGAGCTAACTGTGATCACATGCTTTGATCGGAATCTGAAAAAACGCACTCGCACCTCGCTCGTCATGTTGGAGGAGAAGACACTCCGGTTACATTACCGAGTTCCTTGTGTGACACTATTATACCCGCTTGCTGGAACAAGTAGGTATGCTGCACTGGCGTGAAAAAACTTCACCTGTGTCCCATTTTTGTCCCTTCTCCACCTAAAAGGAGAAGGGATATACCGTAAATCCTCTAATAGAAGCCCCCTCCAATAGTGCCCCTGGGGGCAAGTCAATTTTAAATTCGCGCAAAAATTAAATTTTGAATGCTATCCAGTTGCTTTAAAAGTGCATGCATTTTGTGTAATCATGTGTGCAATGCACGTATTTTAATTTTGGTAACTTTTAACTCCGGCTACCTGTGTGCATTTTAAGGCATTTTAATGTTTTAATTTTTGCTGCAAAATTGCGCAAAAATCTGATGAAATTAATAGTCCCCCTCTTGAGAGACATTGAAACAATAGTCCCCGGAGGCACTATTGGAGGATTTACGGTAGTGATCATTCTAGGGTGGCTCAATTTGGTCACAAGATTTCGAGGTCAAATCTTGGTAAAATCGAGACGATTTTGGTACCATTCGATTCGCCTCGACGAGCTATTGCGTGGATGGACCCTCTTTTTGGGACTTTCTATTATAGCTTTTGAGAAAATTCGCAAAACTGGTTTTTTACCATTACAGAAAAAGTTTTGCAGAGTTATCTCGAAATTTTTTTATCGATTCTAGGGGGCTTTTAGTATGTTATAGGGACAATTGTGGACTATGTGGCCCCGGACCAATCCAGCATCCTGGCTTCAGCTGTTCTCGAGTTATGAAGGGTTGAAATTTCGGTTTCGAAAAATTTCGACTTCAAAAAATCGAAGCGCTGAATTCCTCCAGCAGAAGTTGCTGAAATTCAAGTGCAAGCTTCGTCTATCCATTATCTTCGATTTAAGCGATCACGCGTCACGAAGCGATGCCGATTTCGTGAGTTCTTGCTCATCAAAGCTCAAAAATTTTTTCAAAATTTTAAATACTGGCGCATTTGTTTTTGGTGTACCACTTTCAAAACTGGACCAAAACCGGCATGTGATGGCTTGGATTGAAGCCCTCGACGAGGCCTACATGGAGGGCTACGAAGTTTTCAAAACAATTACACTTTTTTGTGCAAAAATTTTAAAAAAATCGAAATTTTGGTGAAATTTGCGCAGTGTTTTGCATGTAGTGTGTTCAAAACTGGGCCGAAACCGGCGTGCGATGGCTTCGATTGAAGCTCTCAACGAGGCCTACATGGAGCGCTATGAACTTTTCGAACCACGTCAAGTTTTTTGTACAAAAATTTAAAAAAATGAAATTTTGGTGAAATTTCGCAATAATTCACGTGTAGTGCGTTCAAAACTGGACCAAAACTGGCGTGTGATGGCTTTCATGAAAGCTCTCGATGAGGTGCACATGGAAGGCTGTGAACTGTTTGAACCCACTCAAACCCTGTACTTGCGACGCCGACGTGTCGTAGCCGCGCTGCAGCCGCCTCAGGTGCACGATCAGGCTTGCTGGATGGGGTGGAGAGGATCGTATGAGTCGCCTGCGCCTTGTAGAGAGACATATGTACACGGTGCCCCTGGGACCGGGCCAGTTCGACGCGGGCGCGCGCTTCGACGGCATTTCTCGGCCTGTCGTGCCGGTGGGTCGTCCTTGCGAGGGGGAATTCCGAGGCGACATTTCCTGTCTCCCGCCCATTTCCCGCCGCCTCCGGGGGGTGACCCCGAACGCGTCGCAGATGGCGGCGGCGCAGGGACAGCGCGTCGTGGTCGCGCAGAAGCCGCAGACGTTCATGGAGGGCACCTGACGGCGCCGGATACGTCGCCTGGTGAGGAGGACAGCCGGTCCTCGCCAGCCACAGCCAAACTTCGCCGCTGACAACAGCTTTGTTTGTCCGTGGTGGTGTGCATCCATGTCCTACACTGCACACCCCTGTATATACTTAGCAGTATCCGCTGCACTTTCACAGAATGGGTAGCGCTTAGTTACAAGTAGCGCTTGGTAAAAGCGAGGATGAATGCGAGTGACTTTTGCTGATTTCTTCTACTTTGTCGACACACGTGCTACGCGTTGTTGCGCTTGTCTTCTCTTGTGCTGCGTTTCCACGCTCAGAAGCATCAGACTCGCGCTTCTTTCGAGACGCAGCACTACAGCAGCAGCTATTGCTGCGACGACACCCTACCGTACCTCGACTTCAATATTCTCTCAAAAACCGGACCCCAACGGCGCAGCACTATCTCAAGGACGCCAGCCACCCGCCGACCGGCTTCCAGCTGCCAGGCGTCGCTTCTACCCCTCAAGCGCCCCCAAGCCAAGCTCCCGCCGACCGGACTGCAGCTGCGTCCTCTGGTCCAGCCGCCGCAATCGCTCAAGACGCGCCTACAGCCAAGCAAAGACGCAGAGCAAGCGGCAGAGCGGCGGCATCGGTGCCGCCACTGAAAGACGGGACTGAACACCCGCGGCACACTCGGACAAGCGGAGACAAGCGGAGATAGCGTCGTTCCTCCCTGCCCTTGCCGCGCATAAATAGCAACGCGTCCCCTTCATCGCCATCCTGTGTTCCAAGAATTGTCGTCGTTGTTCGAAGTTCCAGAAACCTAGGTTCGTAGTCTGCCTCTAGTACAATTGCCCCTTCCATGAAATGCCGCTAACAGATGATAAACTGACATTTTTGGCGGCGCAGCGCATCTCATCCATGGCGCATCTTTATGCGTATTGCCAAGACGTCGCTGGTCGCCTCGCGACCGAGCGACGCCCTTTTCTTAGACCGCAGCATACACTGTACATTGTCAGCTGCGCCGTAATGCTTTTTTCTGCGTGGGTCGCCGCCAGAGTGGCTTTCGGGGTGAGTGGGGATACACTGTAGTTGCAATACGACGTGTTTTTTTTACGTGGCGTCCACCAGCACGGTCGCGAACGCCACGACCTTTCATGCAGCCGTTTTGGTCGAACGCTGAGATGAACAAGACGATACGGTGCAAGTGCAAGACGATACGGTGGCCCAATCGAGAAGTGCCGTTCGTTATCGAGGCGGACTACGGTGGGGCCGTGCCCGTGACCAACGTCGTGGCCACGCCTTGCACGCAGGAACTGGCGCCTCTGCAGGGCCGGCCGATCTCGAGATGATCCGCGAGGCCGTGGACAACTACGCGCGCTACACTTGCGTCCGTCTCGTGCCCAAGGAGGAGAGACACGTCGACTACATTCGCGTCATCAACGGCACTAGGTAGTAGGTACCGACACTCAGTGCGCTGACTGGACCGTCAAAGGGCGCCGAGCTCGCAGATGTTACTCCTCCATCGGGAACATTCGGAACGGCACTTCGGGGCAGGTGCTGTCCCTAAAGAGTCCCGACTGCATTCTACAAGGGACCATCCAGCACGAGTTCATGCACGCCATCGGTTCGTGTCCACAACTGCACTGTTGCTCGTCGCTGAGACGGCCGCGGTGGTCGTTGTCCTAGGCTTCTATCACGAGCACAGCAGGCCCGATAGGGACGACTTCGTCACCATCAACTTCAGCAACATTATCACAGGTGACCAGCCTGCCTCCCCATGAAAAAGTGCGATGACGTGCGCGTGCGCGCTTGAGGACACGAGCACGAATTTGACAAGCAGAGCGTGGACGTGATGACGACGCTCAACACCCCCTACGACTACGACTCGCTGATGCACTACTCGGGCAGGGACTTCGCCAAAAACCCCTGCCTCCCCACGATAGTGCCCAAGCAGCCCAACGCCCAGATCGGACAAAAACGCGGCTTCTCGCCTATAGACGCACTCAAGCTCAATCGCTACTTTGGATGTCCCGACAAAGGTGGCTTTGCCTGTCATGTGCAATTCTTTCCCTTGAGTGCCGCTCAAAATTTTCAGTGCCATTCAAGGTTCCACCTCCAGTGGACGGTGAGTCAGTCCAATTCGTCGTTCGTAGTTTGAGATTTGCCAAGAGGGCGCTCGAATAGGCTTCACGTCCTACTCGTGCAACTTCGACGAGCACTGGTGCGGCTGGTCGCAGGACTACGCGGTCGACCTGGCCGGCAGCCCTCCGCAGTTCCGGCAGTACGACGACGAATTCGACTTCTACCGCATCTCCGGCACGACGCCCTCCATGAACACCGGCCCGCCCGGAGACCTGACCGGCCGCGGTACGTGCGCGTCCCTCTTTCTCTTGGGCCATTCTTTCTTGGGCAATGGGGTTTCACGCACGCGACAGGCAAGTATACGTCTACATGGAAGCGTCCTATCCCCGACTGCCCGGCGACCGCGCGCGTCTGCGCTCGCCGCCCATACGCCTGCCCGGTCGCGCGGTCTGCGTGTCGTTCTACTACAGCATGTACGCCCAGGACCCCAAGCAGATGGGCACGCTGCGCGTCCTCGTCCGCTTCGGCCAGAGAACGGTGGTCGCCTTCGAGCGGACTGGGGGCAACTGCTTCGCCACGCCCTCCTGGAAGAAGGCCAAGTTCATCGTCAAGGCGTCGAATTCACAAGGCGTCGAATTCACAGTCCGTTCTTAGAGCCGGTATCGACGATTCTGCCAGCCTAGCGCTCCGTGTTCAGCTGTTGTTCGAGGCGAAGAAGGGACCGACGTACATGGGCGACATCGGCATCGACGAGATCATCGTCCGCTCGGGTGAGTGCCGCGCCGCTCAGCTTTCATGAACGCTAGCAGAGACCAAGTTACGCTTCTCTTGCAGGCGACGACTGCTAGTTTGCGAAGAATTCCTCTACCATCACAAAACTCTCGTACATTGTAGGAAGAGGGAGCGAGCCTACATTTGGAGAATCGATACGCGTCAAGCGGTTATCGTTTACCTCGCTTACAATTGTGACTGCAGTAGGTGGTCTAGAAAAATGTAGAAACTGCGAGAGCGTAAAACAGACTGGCTCTGACGCCCGTTTCACAACCGCAAATTACAACAGGCCATCATAGCGTGTAGAATTATCACTATGACGTGCAGGGAGCCGTTTCTTGGCGTTCATCGTGGCTGCTTTAGAGCACTCAGGCGCGCACAACTAAAGGGTGTTTTTTTTTTAAATTATCACATTTCTTTTTTGAATAACTATGTTTCCTTTGTCGGATTGTTATGAAATTTGGAACACTCATACTCAAGACTTTAGGATTTTGTCTGAAAAAGAATCGTCGAATTCGGTTGAGGATTCCAAAAGTTATGGCACTACAAATCAAATGTCTCGTTTTTGGGCAGATTTTACAAGCAATATTGTTCGAATTGTGACTATCCAGTACTGTACGCCAAATTGTTCCCTATGGTGATTCGTTTTCAAACTTCTCGGCCGTCAGCAGTGGTATGCCTCAAGGCAGTGTCCTCGGTCCCCTCCTCTTTCTCATTTACATTGATGACCTCCCCTCTGTAGTTGGAACCGTCAACATTAAGCTACCGTAAATCCTCCAATAGTGCCCCCGGTGCACTATTTTTTCAACCTCTCCTTACCCGGGGGCACTATTGGAGGGGGGCACTATTGGAGGGGGTGCTTCATTTCATATTTCATATCATAGCTTCATATTTCAACCTAAAAATTTTGAATGGTAATGCTAGTTTCGCTGTCAAAATTGCCGATTTTTCGGTGATTTTGTTCACTTTTGCCACATTTAATGGTTGATTTACCGCTAATAGTTGCTGAAACGTACTATTATTGGTTAGTAGTAGTGTGTATACACGATATAAATGTACCTACCACTATATTTTTGCCCATAAAAGGCACATGGCACAACATACCCCTTACCCCCGGGGGCACTATTGGAGGGGGGGGGGCTCTATTATTTCAACCTTGCCGTACCCGGGGGCACTATTGGAGGGGGGGTTGTATTGGAGGATTTACGGTATTTGCTGATGACTGCAAATTGTACTTCCGCTGCAGAGCCGATGAAGATCGCCCTACGCCGAGTGACGCGCTGCGAAGAGTAGACGAGTGGGCTCGTTCAAACCAGTTACAACTGGTCATACAAAAGTGTACTGTGTTGCACATTGGGCGCACCAACCCGAGAACTCAGTACTCTATTGGGGATGTTCAACTGCACGAGCAGGATTGTGTGAGGGACCTGGGCGTTCTAGTTTGCTCAAATCTTCGTTTCTCAGCGCATGTCAGGCACGTCACTCAACTGGCAGCTATCTAAGTGAACACAATCTTTAATACTGTAGCTTTTAAACACGGGGTACAAAATTTATGGTTCATATGTTCAAAACCTATGTGCGCAGCAGGCTAGAGTACGCGTGCGCAGTCTCGAATCCCAGCTTTAAGGGTGACATTGAGCTTCTGGAATGTGTGCAGCGCCGCTTTACAAAGCGTCTGCCTGGTATGGGTGTGCTGTCATATCCTGAACGACTCATCTATCTGCAACTGGAGCCTCTAGAATTGCGCAGATTGCACGCTGATTTACAGATGGTCTACAGAATAATCAATGGTTTGACAGATCTGCAGTTTGGCGATTTTTTTGAATTTGCCCCAAACTCAGTACGAACGCGCGGTCATCCGTTCAAATTGCGGCACCCTCAGCAACGCACTCTGCCAGCAGCAGTGCGCGTCGTCGCTGCTTGGAACGGACTCTCCGCTAACACAGTCTCCGCCGCATCCCTACTCTCTTTCAAAAACCGACTTTCTAAAGAAAACCTCTCTGATTTTCTGACGGTAGGTTTGTAAACCGCCATAACCTTTTGGTGTCTTTCGCTGGCGGATCCAGGGGTGGGCGAAAGGGGGAATTCCCCCTCCCGAAATCGGAAATCTAGGGGGGAAAAGGGGGAAAGGGATAGGCGGTGGGAGAAGAAACACGCCTAGTGGGCCTAGTTTTCAGCATAAAATTGCTTGTAGGTGGTCGAAAACAGCAAAATTTTCGCCTGCGGCGCCGCTTATATTCATTAATCGCCGAAAATGGACCGATTAGGTGTCCAAACCACTGCCAAAATAGCCCAACATCCAAAAAGTTCAACAGGGTCCTCCCTTCTGCAAAATTCCTCCACCCTCCGAAATTTTTTTCTGGATCCGCCAGTGCGTCTTTCCTGCCCCACCCCACGTAACGATCAGCCAGTCTCAGGCAGTCTAATGGCTATGTACAACGTACTACAGTGCATCAGCGTCGCCCACACACGCGTCAATTCGTACGACGGATCGCCTTCGCTCGAGCGTGTATAGATCGCATTGTCGTGCTTGGCGTGTAAGCCTGATTCGCGTGTACGTGTACCTCATGTCTTTGCGCGTTGCCGATACTTGGTGAACTATGCTTTTTGGTTGCGTTGATGGCTCCCTATATGACAAGCGCTATTTTATTTTGCCGGTTGTATAGTAACGTGTTGGGTGAAATACAAAATACAAATACATCTTTGTGTCAGTGACTGCTTCCGCCTCTATTTACCACCATGTCCCGTCGTCTGTCTTTGCCTATATTTACCCTAACAGCCTTTGTGCTTGCCTCTGTTTACCTCGTCCTGTCAGCCGCCGGCGCTGGCTGGCTCTGCTGGGTCGGTAACATCGATTAGCTTGTCTGTCGCGGCGCAGCGATGCGTTGCTTTCGGCCGGCGGCTGATCCTAGCAACGCGTCTGTCAATAACTTTTTCATTTTTCCCACCGCGCAGCGGCGTAATTCCGCCGCACCCTCCGTCCACCTCTGTATTTTCGTCGTCTTTTTCATCCGACACTCTTGCGTTTGCGATCGCATCGCAGCCCTCTAGTGTTTACAGGGGCTGGATGGGTGGGTGGGTTGGACGCGCAACAATGTCAATTACAGGATGTAACGCGCGCGCGCGCCCGCGTGGCCGGCCCCACATGGCCGAGGCACGAAACGTTTCAACGTTTTAAGGTTAGTCAGTCAGTGTCGCTCTCCTCCGCTGCGGCGCTGCTGTGCGTTTGTGCGCGCGTGCGTGCGTGCCCGTTTGCGGTGGTGGAGGCGCAGAGCGGGGGACTCCATAATAATGCACTGGCGGGGCGGTTGCATTTGGTGGTCGTGTCGTGGTCCCCTCTTCTCCACAAGCGAAACCACATTGGTTGGTACATTGTACGTACATACAGGGTGGCCCACCATGCTGGAGCCAACTTTGACCATGTGCCATTTGTATCTCCATTTTCCAATTCCGTTGAAATTTTTATATGATATACCTCAATCCATTTCTTGAATAAGTGCGAAGTTTCACTCACATTTTCGTCTTTTCAAAAAAGTTTTGTTTTGGCACAAAGACTGCGCCTTTTCCACTTTACACACTGTATTGTGTTAAGCCAAATGGCACATCGTCGAAATTGGCTTCAGCGTCGTGGGCCACCCTGCATATAGTGTGGGCGCGCGTGCTGGTGTGTGCGTGCGTGTGAGTGTGTGCGTGCGTGCGTGCGTGTGAGTGCGTGCGTGCATGCGCGTGTGTGTAGTGTAGTCTAGTTCTCGTTTGTGGTAGTCTTATCACCAGCTGCAATTCGTCTGTATTATTTACCAGCTCCGGCGCAACTATGGGTGGGGCTTTTAGTCGTTTTTTTGTTGTCAAAATCGTCTCTAGCTCTACTTACCACCCTATTCTCACCCCAGACGCTTCCCCCTTTGGCCGCAGACAAATCCTGACTTGTTGGTCAACTTTTGGATGAGCACCGAACTCCGCCCCCCCCCCTGCTTCTTAATCTTCATTTTCCAAAACATCAATCCAAATTTGTGCCCATGCCAGAGAAGACTCGTCTCACACACAGTCTCTCACTTATCTTTCACCGGTTTGTTTCACTTTCAGAGGCACAACAGGTTCTCTTTGTGTGGCTCTTTACGTCTGTGCTCTCATTGTGTTGCGCGGCTTATCTCCGTGATAGCTTTCTGCACTGCTACCCTGCCTGCCCGCTCAATTGTATCAGATCCCTTGTGTCCGCTGCTGATTCTAGTGCCAGTATATCGGGGCAGGGGTGGGTGGGTGGGTGTGGCGTGGCGCTCTCTCGCGTGTGTGTGTGTTTGCGTTGCGTTGTGGCGTCGTCGTCGTCGCACCCCACTACTACTACCACTGACTGGCTCTGTGTGCAACGCGGCGCAAGGCAGAACCGGCGGCAGGCAGGCAGACCTCACACCCAGCACACAGCACCGCTGCTGGGTTGCGCCCTTCCTCCCCCACCCACTCCTCTCCTGTGGCCGTGTGTGCGTTTGCCTAGCCAGCCTCTCCCCCTCCCATTAGCCGGGGGAAGCTGGGACGCTTCTTCGCCTCTAGCTGCTGCGGCGAGCGGGGCCGGAAGTCGACAGCTTGCCGGCTGGCGTGGCGGCTATAGGAGGCGACGGGACGGGTGCGAGAGAGGAACGCGCTCTATTCCTTGGCTCTAGCTCGTGCTCGGCTGTTCGTCGTCGTCGGTGCGTGCGCGGAGCGATGACGATCAGTCGACGCGAAGAGAAGGAGGCGGTGGTGGACGGCGCGCCCTCGTCCGCCGACCACCAGCTCCATCTGCACGTGCCCCACCCCCTGCGCCACTACCACCAGCAGCCGTACACCAAGATCGCCGAGGACCTGGGCGGCCAGAGCCCCTCCGACCCCGGCCAGCCAGCCGTGGTCGAGTCGTCGGCGTCCGCAGCCGGCGGCGGCATCGACCCCCACTTCGCGGAACTGGACCGCACGGGCGCCGGCCGGCCCAGGGTGGACAATTTCCTGCGGCTGGTCGAGTTCCCGCTCAAGGCCACTCTGTGGACGAGCGCCGTCTGGCCAGTCTTCGGCGTCTACATCTGCGTGGCGTACACGTACGTCTTCCAGTCGGAGAAGATCGGCAACCTGAGCACGGTGGAGTGCGAGGGCGTCCAGTCGCCCATCACCGCGGCCAGCTGGTCCATCGGCGTCTACAAGCCGCAGAAGCACTTCTGGCTCCTCATCGCCTCCATGTCCCTGCCGGGCCGCTACTTCTGGGCGCACCTCTACAAGACCTTCTACGAGAAGGCCTCGGCCAGTCCCCACAGGCACAAGTGGTGGTACACGAGCATGACCACCGGCCTCGTCGTCGCCACCTGGACCGAGATCTTTGGCATTCTCTCGCTCAGCGTACTGGAACAGGAAGGTCCGTCAGAGCAGGACGTGGTGCATTGGCTTCGACTGGGGTTCTGGCCCCAGGGTAGGGGGTCTGGAATGAATACGTCTTGCCGAAATTGCATGTAAGGGTATTGGTCTCAATTCTAAATGGCGCTGTTTGGTCGAAGGAGCAAGGCTCAAGGAGAGGGACGCAAAACCAAAAAAAAATGAATGTTCTGTCTCTGGCTAGGGATGGGGGGGGGGGGGTAACCCCCTGCCCCTGCTCTCCTCTTGCTTGGCACATTCAGTATTTCACAGGAAGTTACAATGATACGATGTGTGTATGTCGTAGTGCCTTCGAACGAGTTTTAAATCTTTGCAGTTCTTCACGCGCTCGGCTTCGTCATATGGGTATTCAGTTGGTGTGCGCACATGGTCTTCAATACGTCTCTGCATCACTTCTCCATGTGGAGATACGCGTCACATCACGTACGTTTGCGAGTGCGTGCGTGTGTGTGTGGTGTGTGCTGTGATGCTGGTACGTGTGTGCGCGCCTGCCTGCGTGTGTTGAGCTTGCCTGTGTGTCCGTGCGTTGCCTTGATCTGGATGCTTTTAGCAGCGTGCTATTATTGCACGTTTTACAAGCGAATGTTCCAAGGAAAACCACTCTGCGTTCTTCGCAACCATACCTGAACCTGGTCGTGCCTTTGTGGGGGGGGGGTGTAAGCAGCCCTTTGATAGGGATGGGTCTTTGGCTAAAAGCAGGGCGGTAGAGAATGCACATTTTTGCCACCAAAATAGCTCCTAAATAGGTACTTGTTAGTGGGAAATGGGTCGAAATAGCGTTATTTAGCCGTTTCATGGTCACACACAACACTGAAAAGTACTGAAAACAATAACAGTACATTTCGTCATTTTTATCGTTTTTTAAAACAGGTTTAAGACTGAAACGCTGGGAGTGGAGGCGAGGGTGAAGTGGGTTCTGGTTGACCCCAACTTTTCTATACACTGTGACTTACTACACACTGCGTGTCGTGTCGTTTACAGTAGGGTCTTGTCTGACGTACTCACAGGATGTCTGCTAATGCACGTGGATGCTTCTGTGTCAGCTTTTGGCGTCATTAGAGGGTGTTGTGTGACGTCATGATGATGAGTCACCTTGTCTGCTGCACCACGCAACGCACACAGCATAGCAGTTATGGAGTCTGGGTTACTATTCACTGAGGCGTGCCGTATGTTCACGTGTGTCTCTTCCTTGCAGTGTCTTTACGCCAGGCGTTGCGTGTTATTAGTCAGCCTAGCACACATCCTAGGTGCGCTGCTTGAGTTTTGCGCGCTCACATGCGCATTCGGGGGTTGACAATGGAGGCCATGCAACTGAATTGCGCTACTCCGTGTGCGTCTGTGTGTGTGGGTGTGCGTGTGCGTGCGTGCCTGTGTGTGTGTGTGTGTGTGTGTGTGTGTGTGTGTGTGTGTGTGTGTGTGTGTGTGTGTGTGTGTGTGTGTGTGTGTAAAATCCCCAATTACCCCCTCCCCTGCATTCGAACAATTGGCGCTTTGTCCTTCTCCCTTGGGCCAATTTTGGGGGGCACCTATGGATACGAGCCCGTGTGTCTGTCTGGCGTCTGGAGGTAACCCGAGCGGTGCGTTAAGCGGACAAACAAATCAAAGCAGTCGATAGGGGTTAGTTAGAAAAGCAACACACTGGGAGTTTGTTGACCGAACAACTCGGACTCGGCGCTAAAATTTCACCATCAGTTTTAAACGACACCATCAGTAAACACTTGTGTATGCGTCATGGCTCTACTTGCGGAGGGAGGGGGGGGGTCCGTGATCCCAGCAGTTCAAGGGGGCATCCGAAATTATTTCGGGTGGAGGTGTCCCCCCAGTGGGCACAGAAGAAATCCCAGCAATTTCGCCTGCTACGCACTCTCTACGGTTGTTGTTGTTGAAACGGCAGGGGCGGTTGCAGCTGCTTGCTTGTCCTCGCTCTGTCTCGGCCTGGCAGGAGCTCTGTCTCGGTCTGGCTGGGGGGCGGGGGCATCCGCCCTTGTTACCCCTCAGGTAGGCGACTACCTTGATTGGGGCGCGCAGTCGGACCGCGGGTGGTCAAGGGCGAGCTTTTGAGTCGAGTCGCCACACCGACACGCCAGAGTGTCAGGGCCCGGCGGATGCTGGCCATTGCGTCGCCCGGGTCAACGTTGCCGCGTGAACGACGACGCCCGAGGGCGCTGCGGGGCGTTGCCAGCCTCGGACCACAGGTTTTACAGGGATGCGCCTGACCCAACCCCCAACCCTCCTCCTTTCTCACCCTTTTTTGGCACGAGTTGGCGGGTTACCCTCAAATCCTTCGAAGCGTCGGAGCGTCAACCCTGTCTTGTGGACGCAGAGTCAATGTTATTCGGGTAGGCATACAACTCTGGAATTTCTTCCCGCGCCCCTCTACCCATTGATGAACGTTCGAATAACGCGGTTTCACACAGATCAACCACCACATATTGATTGATTGGTAGTTTAATACCAATTGCTGGAATGACTGCTCTGGCGTTCTTCCATCCGTCATAGGTTGAGATTGTCTCTCTCAACTAGTATACGTGTAATCTGTGTGTGTGTTCCGCTTTTGTGGATTCTGCTGTGTTCGTCTGTATACGTCAGCGCTGACTCGCGCGTTCCGTTTCAGTCTGCGAAAGTCTTCTACACGAAGCTGTTCCTCACCTTCTTTGGCATCCTCTCCTGCGTCTTCACAACGTTGATATTCACCGTCTTTACGCAGACCTGCTACGATTGGGGTGAGTGTGCGTGCGTGCGTGCGTGCGTGCGTGCGTGCGTGTGTGTTTGTGCTCTGGTTCTCTACATACCTGTTTCCAGCTGGGGCCCAGCCAGCGGAGTGGGGGTGGGGCGTAATATTTTGACCTTAGTAGATAGATCGCAGGGACAGAGATAGTTTGCACTGAAGTAGCGCCAACTCACGGACACAAATTGTGCTGCTTTGACTTTTTTTGGCTAAAAATACGCAAGACACTGTAAAAATACTATTCTGATTTCGTTAGGTTTGGTAAAATCCAGTTCTTGTGCCAGGGGGGGGGGGTCGTTGAATAGTGAGTGTCAATTGAAACCTCCATAGGGGGGATAGACAGTATGCCGATAGTGTTTGCGGCTTCGGTTGTGTAGGGGAATCTGCTTTACCTCTGGAGGTTCCACGGAGTTGCGTGGTTTGTGTTTTGTGTGTGTTTGTGTCATTTTTAAAGGCCACCTCTTTCTTCTCAGCGTACGGTGTGTTCTCGCTCTCTGAGCTGCTGATCACCTTTTGGAACGGCCTCTACTACATGTCGATCTTGTGGGACTTTCCCGGCCTCCGGATGGGCCTCTACGCCAAGTTCAACGTCCAGCTCATGTCCACCAAGGGGCGTCGCCGCTGCTCGCGGAAGGAGCACCAAGATACTGTCGACGATGCACCGACCCCCGGGGCCGCCCGCGGCAACAGGGCGCCAGCGGAGGAGTTCGTGTTGGTGAGAAGGGAGGAGAGCGACCCTCTCCGACCGATCGAGCAGCGCGACAGCTCCAGCTGCCGACTCGTTGGCCCCTCCTCCGAGGTCCGCGACGAGGACAGTCCCTCCCCCGACGTTGTCTGACCCCCCTCCCTCCCCTCAGGGAAGGAGAGCGACCCAACCGATAGCCCCCTCCCCAGTCGAGCAGGGCGGTTCGAGGTTGCGCTGGTTTGGGTCGTGCACGGAGGGAGTGGCGCCGCCAAACTATTCAGCAAACAAAACTGTTGCAAAAGGGGGTGGTGCTGCACCTCCCCCTCCCCCTGCGACGTCCTCATGGTCGTGGCAGTAAGAATGTTGTATAACTGGCGGTAGTATAAAGTGCGGCTCCCTGTCGACGCGCACGCCACAGGACTCGCAGTCAGTCTACACCTGGGCTATATTCGTGGCTGGCGCCCCCCTCTGCCGTTCGGTTTGTTGTTCTGTTGTTGTTTGTCGGTTGGCGTTTGCCTCCTGCGTCTGCGCGCGCTATTCACGCGCCATAGCTTTCTCCGTCTCGTTGGTTGGTTGGGTTTCGGTTCTGGGCGTGTCGTCACCAGCAGGCCCGCTTGCTACGCGCTTGGCTGTTGCCCTCATAGACTCTCTCTTCCTGTGGCGGCGGACATGCACACGTAGGTATGACTCACACGTGTTCGTTCTATTCCGCTATGGTTCGGTTCCGGCACGCGCACAGGACACACAGAGAAATAGATGCGTCTATGCGCGCTTCGGAGTTTCTAGAGACGTGGCAAAGCTCACCCTGGCAGTTGAGTGCTAAATGGAGCGACACAAACACGTCGCAAGCTAGAGATAAATGAAGCCACACGCCATTGGAGAGCTTCGTCGTCTCTGTTCAGCGCCGTATGTAATGCACTCGTGTGTGCGCGCGCCTACGCGTGTTCGCTCTCTCGTGATTACCGGCCGCGACGCTGTTTTGGTACCCTTTGCATTACACTGTGCTCGCCGCGATGAAGAAGAAGCCTTCAAATCGAACTGTACGCACGTGCGGACAAGCACGCAAATTTCACAAGAAAATCGATGAAGAGGGAGGTCCTCGATCTAGTGGACCCATCAAGAATCGAACCCAGAACCGTGCGCGCAAGAGGCCGATTCTCTACCACTAGGCCATATGCTGCCCTTGTGCAGGAATGAGTGAGTGACACGCATGTATGCACTTGTGTCTACAAAAGGATGTGCACTAGAATGTGCACGTGATGGAATTATTCTGCGCCGCCAGATTATTCGACTTATATGCCCTGCCGCTAATGCGTCGCGGCTGACTGGCGGTTTGCGCATTATACGCTTCTAAACCCGCTTTGCAGGCTATTCTGGTGCTGTATTATACGCTCGCCTTGCACTTTCTAGAGGCTGTGTAAGTACAGAGACACTTGTTGCAGAACTTACAGTACCCATACTGCGGGCGACGCAAAGTGGTGTATACCTAGATCTTGAGTGGGAATGGTGGAATGTGCTGCAATGTGTGCGTTTCAGCGAAAGTGTCAGTGGCCGAGTCGTGGCAGCGTCGCAGAATTTATTGTCCTGCCGAGAACACGAGAGAATCCACGAATCGAAGCGAAACAGATGTCTAATGGTCAGGAGACCCATTTTCTCTCTTGTCTAAAGTTGCGTGTGCTGGCTCAGCCCTTGGAGATGCGCGTGGTGGCCAGGTAGCAGCCGAGCTTCTTGCCCGAGCCCCGCTCCGTATAGGTCACCTCGAGCTTGTACGCCTTCTGCAAACATTTAAAAATTGTCGCTACAGTAGGCTTGGGGCGAGCAGTCAGTGGCACACGCGCATTTGTTGTCGTCGTTTGAACACGATGTACGGTTGTAGTGTTAGAGCAGGAGGTTTGGCGTTCCTGCACCATGATACCATACACACCTGCATGATTGAGTCCCTACGTATTTTTCTTATCTTATTTATTTGGTATTTGTTATTTATTTGGTAGTTACGTAGCGACGCACAGACAGGCTAAACGGTGTCGTTGCGCACACATCTGCTAAAACGTGTTACGCTTCTGCTAAACGGTTAGCTACTCTTTGGAGGGCAAGCGCTCACCGAAGTGGACATGAGCGCGACGATCCGGGAGTACTTTTTGAAGTTGACTCGCGTGCGCGTTTTGGTCCTGCCCGACCTGATCGGGCAGTTGCTGCCCGACTCCTCCGAGCACAGGTCGATGTTGCCCCTGGAATCCGTGCGTCCCCCCGTCCTTGCGGTTCACGGAATTCGAAGTACGTAAAATCGGGTCAAGAATGCGAACAGAAGGCCGAAGGTGGGGATCTTGGTCCATCCGCAGCCGAAGAAGGCGCGACGGGCGTAGAGCTTGACGGCGCCCACGACCTTCTGGACGGGCGGGCCGCGGTTGAGGACGTTGCTCGCGATCACGGCCACGTCGAGCACGTTGATCGGGTACATGGGCTGGCCGGCAGCGTCCTCCACGCGCGCCGTCAGCGCCTTGATGATGTTCTCTGCACGGTTGGACGGCGCTTGGGCATGAGGAGGCATGGCAATTGGGTGGAAAATACTGTATGCCGTCTGTCAAGAGAAATCTGCAACCTGGTAAGGAGGTCCGTGGGCTCCCGTCACAACAGTAAGCACACCGTATTCCTCCAATAGTGCCCCTCCTTCCCGGGGTCAAACTATTGGAGCGGGGGAGGGGCTGCGCGCAGTAGCGGAACATTTGCGCGTATTACAACTTTAGCTGCTGCGGCTGCGGCAGCTGCAGCCGCGTATTACAACTTCAGCTTCAGATACATCGGCTGCTGCATCAGGCGAAGTATGGGCCGTTGCCTCTCGACCCGCATTTACAAAGGTAGTTACAGTAGTCCCTAGTCTCTCCCTGGAATTCAACAACGCACTCTTGTCGCATTCCACGTAGTGCAGCTTGTCGTAGCTGCCGTCGGGGAACTTCTCGCAGCGGAGAGCGAAGGCGGCGGCCACGAGGGGCAACAAGCAGAGCAGCACCTTCATGTTGACGACGCTCGCTTCGGAGACTGGGAGCTGGCTGGAGTCGAGGCTGCTAGTGGGAGGTGTGAAGTACCGCCTGCGAATCGGTCGCTATTTGAACGAAACTTCTGAGCCTCGCAGGCGCTTAATCCGCCAAATCCGGAAAAGTACGAGAGCGGTGCCGCTGATAAGAGTGGTGGTCTGAGCCTCTAAGCTTAGTCACCTTACCTAGATGGTGTGATTGCGCGTGCAGCTATTATTACCGTATATACTCGAATTGTGCTGTCCTCCACTAATGCTCTCGGGTACTGAGGATGAAATGTTTCCCACGCTTTGTAGTGAACACGTTCCAATTGAAAATAGGCAAAAACAAACAGCCAAAAAGTCCCTTTTGATGATTTCAAAGCCAGGTTCTTTGACTGCTAGATGCATCCCTCTTGAATAGTGCCCATCTACAATAGTGACCCGGATGAGGCAATCATACAACTTGCGTGCCCCGGCCCCCGAAACACTTTTCGAGAGTGTCCGATTAAAAAAAAACCACCCAAGTTTGCCAGCATTGTATTGCAATTTGCATCGATCGAAAAGCCGTCGGAAAGCGGTGAGTCACGCACTGCTCGTCTCGCCTCACGCAACGTCCCAAAGACGTTCTAAATTTCAGCCAATTCAAAGCTGAATATTCAGCTCGCCGTGAGAGAGAGGCGCTCCCGGCGCTCTTGACAGATGCGGCGTGCGACAACAACTCATCGTCAAAACGTCTCATTTAACAATTCTAGTGCGCCCTCTAGATAAGAAGCAGCGAGTGGCGCGGTAACGGTTCTTTTCAACCTTACTGTGCCCGTTTTTCGAACAAGTTTGCCAGCAGTGAGTCGGCAGGCCTAGCATCCTCCGCGGCTACCCGCTACCGCTACTGTGCTCTCGCAGGCGCGCGCACGCACGCGCGCACGCACGCACGCACGCACGCACGCACGCACGCACGCACGCACGCACGCACGCACGCACGCACGCACGAACATTAAATTGCGTGTGCAGCTACTTGGTGCGTTGCGTGCCGTCGTGTCACTGAACGCACACGCGGCCGAACTTTGGCCCTTTTGTCGTTTTGCCGTTTAATTTTTTGTCTGCTATTTTCCGGAGACTGCGCAACAGATTCAAGGGGCCACAAATGCGTTGCTGTTGTTCTCGTGCAACTTTTCTTCCTGCCGCCGTAAGCTGCGCGATTAGCTAAACGGGTAAAGGCGCACTCAGCACTTCCTTTCGCCATAATCCGCGCCAAATATGCGGGTTCGATTCGGTGTCGCTGCCTCTAAGCTGAGCTTGTAAGCGATGTGTACGACGGAATGCATTCCTGAAATACACTTGTTGTGCTGCTTGCCAACTCGTGTGCGCCCAGTTCTGGTGCACATACATTCTGAGGACAACAGAACATCAGTGACTGGGACACGCACGCACGCACGCGCACGCACGCACGCACGCGCACGCACGCACGCAGAAACAGTACAATTGCGTACTTGAAAGAACTTATGAACACGTTTGTACAACAGAAGAAAGCCGTGCACAATGTACCACCAGAATGTACAGTGTACGCGCCCTCGTGGGGGCATTCAGCGCAATTTCGGTCCGAGTTTTGTTGAGTAGCTCAAGCAGCAGATTGCGAGATATGTAGGTATACTTCATAGAGCAGTACGCTTTGCTTCTCACATTACTTCTTCTTGCACCTGTATCATCTTGCTTGAAGCTGCTACATGTACCTCTTTTTTCCTTTTTTTAGCCGTGAAGCTACTGAAATCCTGCAAAGAACGCCCTCCTCCAATAATCTAAAGTGACCCAGGGTGAAACAACATCGACAGTGTCGTGTTTTGAGACACAATTTGAGGATTTACGATAGAAATTCGCATATGCCGAACGCATTGCATTGCATTGAGCAAAAGCCTTCCAAAAGTGGTGATTCACTCACTGTTCTTACAGCGTCTTGTCTAAATCAACAACGTTCGTTTGTTCGACTGCGCAAATTAAAAAAAATGTCTTCATGTACAGTACAGAGTGTCCCACGGTGGCTTTCTCAAATTTAATCAGCTACCGTGCCCTACCGTGTCTACAGATTTGACACTTTTTATGCGTATACCGGGTGCAACTTCTGGAAAATTTTTTGTACATTTGAACTGAACATGCAGGTAGACTAGAACGAGGAGAATCGTCTTGCTTCAGCAGCTTCTTGGTCACGTGCGGGTTGATGCGCATGCGAAACGTGACGAGTCAGCATCAAGACGTCGGATTTGACAGTTCTGGTGCACCCTGATGATAAGAAATAGGTTGAAGAATGTGGCGGCGCAGTCACGGTTATTTTCAACCAGCGTGTTAGTACTGAGTACATGACCTAGGTTTGTGCTCGTGGAAAATGTATGGTGGTGTGTTTTTTTTTAACAAGTTCCCCAGCAGTGGTGTCGGGTCAGCACATGCTCGTCGTATACACGCACCGGCCAGACTTGGGCAAAATAAAAGAAAAAAAAAAAAAAAACACCCAGCATAAAAAAAAAAAAAAACAAAAAAAAAAAAAAAAACCCCACAATTAGTTCCTACTGGGCACTTACTAGGCTTAAAACACCTTCAGCAACATTGATTTGACATCCAAAACGGTATCTAAAAACATTTAATAAAAATACAAAATAATAAAATAATTTTTCAAAATTTAAAGACCAATGAATTTCTTTTATCCAAGCCTGGCACCGGCACACACGTACACCCGCCACGGCGTTTCAGATCATGGTAGACTGCAGGCGCGGGTGTGGCGAGTTCTGGCGCACCTTACGTTTGTGACGACAATAAAAATAGTAACTGATCATGTCGGAGCAATACGCCCAGAGAAAATGCAGAATTGGCAGTCGCAGGATCTTGAACCCAGGACTTCGGAGAGGGGGCCTGACCTTTTCGATAGTAGCGTGCTACTGCACCCTCGTTCTCGTATTCCACTCAAACTCTGGTGGGGGAGCAACGTTTTGGGGGGGCGCGTTGTGTTCGACGTAAGTCACGAATATAAATCATTTTAAAATCATTGCCTCTTTTCTGGGAAAATTTGTAGTCGCGTTGTTTCGCCGCAGCTCGAACGGAAAGCTCCGTGTACGTACGGTAAGTCAACGTATCAAACACATTCATCGGTGCGTCTTCAGTTTATACCACCGGTAACTTGATTCTCTTTGGAATGCTCTCAGCGTTCAAGTTTCGAGCTCTGTCGGCACTGAGTTGTCTGGACGGCTTTGGAGCCAGGCGCGCAATCACGCCACAAAAGAGAGACGTTATTAGTCGCCGTCTCGCCCACTGCGCGCGCTGAAGGCTTATAGCGTTATCTGAACTGTAGAGTCACCTACAATAACTTCGGCGTGCCGGTCTGTGTGTGAGAGAGAGGGGAAACCCATCCGACTCGCTCTCGGGATTAGCGCCGCCAGCTGAGACGCTTATCAGCACCCGTCGTCGCTCTCGCCCGGTCCTTGCATTTTGGAAGTCATTTTAGCTACTCGCTCCGCTTCTTTGGTGACTTTCAGAAGAAAGCGCAGCCACAGCCGCAAGCATGAAGTCCATCCTCTGCCTCTGCCTCTGCCTCGTCGCGGTCGCCAGCGCTCTCCGTTGCGAGAAGTTCCCCAACGGCAGCTACAAGAAGCTCCACTATGTGGAGTGCAACAAGAGTAAGTGTAACACCAAGGCTGGATTACTGTAGTCTCAGTCCTGCGCTACAGTAAGTAAAAAAAAACAAACGTTTGAGCGTAAAAAAACACGAAGTGCACTGCACAGCTCTTCCAGACAGGTGGTGCCAGACAGGCCAACTTCCACAGTTTCCCGTATTGCAAAGTTGAGGAAAAATTGGCGCATGGCGCGATGGGAATTGAACCCACGTCTCTGGATTACCGGTCCTTTTGTGCTACCGCTACCTACCTACACCACCACACACGCACGCCAACTACGCTACAATATTCGAAATGAGAAATTGCGCGAATTCGAATAACAGCACCGCACCCTCTACAGAAAAGTTCGCCCTCCGATACCACAAATTGAGTGAGTGACGCTATGTATATGTAGCGCCAGCTTACGGACACGACGATCCTTTCCGAAACTTGAACGACACGCTGTACTTGAAATTGTGGTACGTACTACTTCCTCGCCGAGAAAAGTACTGTAGGATTGCCGTCTGCTCGACAACAGCTCGATGGCGGCTGCTGAATCGCCCTTGCGTTCAGACAACATCATCAAGGCGCTGACGGCGGAAGTTCTGAACGAGAAGGGCGAGCCCATGTACCCGATCAGCGTCCGTGGGGTCGCTTCCATTGTCAGCAAGGTCATCAACCGGGGACCCACGGTCCACAAGGTGTTGGGCTCGGTCCAGGTGTACGCCAGACGCACCATCTTCGGCTGTGGCTGGACCAAGCTGCCCACCTTTGGCCTGCTGTGAGTGCGCCATTGTCAATCGCTCGACATGAACACTCACGCAATTTTAGGAGCAACCTGGACCTGTGCTCGAAGGAATTTGGCGCCAACTGCCCCATCAGGGCCGGCCGGACCAAGACCAACACGCGCGTCGACTTCAAGAAGTACTCGGCCATCGTCCGACTCATGTCCACCTCGGTAAGAGGCCCTAACGGCGCGTATAAAAGCTGACAATATTGCGGTGCGCAATTTTAACGCCCGTTTAGAAAGCCTACCAGCTGAAGGTCACGTACAAAGAGAAAGGTAGCAACAAGCAGTTGGGCTGCTACATCGGCACGGCCCGCATCAGCAAGAAGTGATCAAGTTATGAGGTGTAGGGCTCGCTTGGCGACTATTTTAATTACTCGTAATTTTGAGTTTGTCATCAGTGTCACCAGAAAGAATTGCCGCTGAGTGTACGTATGCGTCGTCCAACGTCCACAGCCCGTCCAACACAGATCCCATACATACATTTTGCCCGCATTTCGACAGCGCCAGTCGACAGGATTCATCAAGGCTTGAGTCCGCTCTTGTGACACTGCATGATGGTGCCCAGATTCTTGGCGCAGGTCAGGTGCTGGAGGTTGATGAGGCCGAGTCCGGGCGAGGGATTGCAGAACGTGAGACAGTGCGGCCCGGTCCGCGAAATGAGGCCCGTGTCCCGGCAGCAGTCGCTGTTGTTCTGGCCGTCGCTGGCGCACTTCAGGTAGGGCTGCAGGATGCCCAGGCCGCACTTGCCGCTATCGAACGCCTCTTTCACCTGCAGCCGGGCTGGAGGGCGTGTGGACGTACGAAAGCCGACACTGGGCGCATGCCCACCTCGGTCACGCCCACTCCGTACTTGCACAGGTGCTGGCAGGCGGCCGCTATGCCCTCCTGGACGCAGCAAGCGCGCAGACGACTGTCGGCAACGGCCGAGTCGATACAGGGGAGCCACAAAGGAGAGCGGCCGCAGTCCTGCAACGTCCGCTTTAGGTTTTTGGAATCCAAACAAATTTCTTTAGGCTGATGAGGGTTGGGACAGACCACGCTTGTGAAACGGGGCGGGTGAGGAGGAGTACACACCGGTCGCAGTCAAACCCCGGGGACTATTCCATAAGTTTCTCAACCTCTCAATTCTGACACAATTGCGTCTTTTTCAGCGCTTTCGACGTTTTGAAAACAACACCAAGGTAGCTCTCTCTAGAGCTTACTTATTATGCGCAAGGTACTCAGTTGTACTGAATTATAGCGAAAAGCGCTCGCGAAAATCGCCGGACCTCCTCCCTCCCCCCAACTTTTTGGTGCCTCGCCTTGAAGATTTATTTACAACCCATATGGGTTTGTTGGGGCCTGCCCCTTGGGTTACTGGAACACATCAGTGCAACTGCGTCCGCAGCGCAGCCTAACGAACCCCGGAGGAACGCCTGGGCGGGCGCGTAGTCGTGCGCGGTCGTCTGGTCGTCGTCTTGGTCGTCCTCCTCTCCCGGGTGGTCGTGGTGGTGGGCTGCTGCCGAGTGGTGGTGGTCGGCCGCTCGGTCTCCTCGTCGAGCTCCAGCCGTCGTCTGGGCGTCCGCTCTTTCTCGTCGATCAGCTGCTCCAGCTCTTTGAGCTCCTCCGGAAAGATCAGCTCGATCTCGATGGCGGGCGCGCGCGTCGGCAGGTCCCGGAGAGCGGGCGTGCGTGGAAAGTCCGCGTCCCCGCTGTCCCCTTCCGCTGCTTCCGCCTCCTGCAGCTTTACCATTTGCTCGAACATGACGCGGTCCTTGTGAGCCGTCAGGCCGGCTGACGAGCCAGTAGACGGCTTCTGAACTGATTGGTGATGAGACGAACTGTTGTGGTTTGATAGAGCCATCAGAACTGCGTGAGATCTAGTGTGCAATTAACCTCGTAGACTGTTCAACAGCACTAGCTCAAAGAACGGAAAGTGGTAATGAAACGCGCTCTTGCTGGAGTGCTGGAGCGTCCAACACTCCACCTTGCAGCGGTACACCAAACCGCCACACGCCTTCGCAGTCTCAAACACCAGAAAGTGTCACAAAAACACGCTCGAAAAGCGACAGACAGTGCGCACATACATACGAACTTGTCGCTTGCAATCAATCCGTGTAGCTCGCAAATGTCCAACGCACTTATGTATAGCGCCAACCTTTGGCGTTTCGCGCTTGTCGGGCCTGTCTATACGTCCGTCGAGGCAGGGCACGTCCATGCAGTGGACGGGACAGGAGTACTGCAGGCGCGGCGTGCAGCAGAACGCCTGAACGGTGGTGACTCGTGACAACACTGAACACCGTTCCACAACAATCCGCAATGGAACCATGCCCTGTTGGAAATTAGGTGAAGGCTGGACAGTTTCCGCTCCCCCCCCCCCAATTCCCACGAGTGTTTCTTTTTTGCAACTTATTGACCGCTTCTTGGCCGCAACACACCGAAATAGTAGTGCTATTTTTTAGATTAGGAATCGCCGAAATGGAACAATGGTATTTTACGCAATTTGGTAGACCCTCTTCTCATCAAAGGCCCTTTGGTACACACCCACCCGCAGCTTTGTGGCTGACCGGCTTCAGCTACGTATGGTCATCAGGGGTGGGCGCGGCTGTCGGAAGGCTATACATGTACCCTGTGCACGACCGACTTCGGTTCGAACACTGGGTACTTGCAGGCGGGGGGGGGGGGGTCATGCAATCTCCTGAGTATCCCGTGATCCCGTGTGTTCACCTTGTCGACTTGCTGGCAGGGGAAGTTGAGGTCTCTGGTCGGCTCATCCAACAGCAGTCTCCTTCTGCCCGCCTCGGCGTCAGTCCAGACCCCTACCACCACTAGCACGGCCAGCGCGCGAGCCGAATGCTTCCGGTGCATCCTGCTTCCGGGGGTAGTTTTTTCAATTTTTTTTCCAACTTTCCGCTCGCACGAGATGCGCAGAGCGCTGAAGCGGTACTAGCGAGCGACGCCGAAGACTGCGCTGGCGCGACGACGCGCGCGCCTTAGGCAGCGCGCATGCGCATTGTTCCCCGCGATGGCAGAGAGAAGAACACACACTTGCGGCTGGCTGGTGTGGAGGAGCGCAGTCTACCCCCACTCAACTCACCAGTGCGCGTCTATCGCAGGGGACCTTTTGTACAGCGCCGGATAATTTACACGGCGCGGTGTAACAAGACGCGAGCGCGTGCGTGCAAACGTTACAGGGAGCTGCTCTGCCCACACAAACAAACGTTACGGTTGTCGGGTCGTAAATAATGGAAGAGCATACTCCTGCCACCCCCCCACCCCAATCCAAGGCGACAAGACGAACATTGCTCCTGGATTGTTTGCATGCAAAGTTGGCCACAATTTAAATTTTAGCTGCAACGTTGGTCAACCTCAATTCTCTTCGAGCAACATACCTTATGTGCAACATCAGCTGCTGTTAGTTGCATCTTCAGCAGTTCAGTTCCATCGGCAAACTGCTGGCCACTTGGAGAAAAACAACTATCCCCCCCTCCTCACTTCCACTCTAACTCACCGTTTTGCTCATCCAAATCCCCCCTCCCTCTTAGTGACGACCCAGGAGGAGCGCGTAGGGTTAACCACAGCGCCTTTTGCGCAGGAAGGATGCGCGATTTCGAGTGTCCATTGTGTCGTTGGCGCGACAGCAATTTCGCTAGCGTCACGCCGCAAATCTCATCTGAAGTACCCATCTACCCTTACAGCTCAATTCATTTCACAGATCCGTACCCACGTGTGCGTAGCACGCGTAGTGTTGTCACTCGTCTGGTCTCACTCGAACTTTCAAACATCTGTTCCGCCCAATAATTAGACACCATACCTGTAACTGGGGGAGGGGGGGCACTATTTTCCCAACACCCGCAACCCCCAGAATCTTCGCCAAGGAATTTTCACCGTGTCCAAAACGATAAAAGTGAGTAAATTTTGGTGTTTTTCAGTGCTTTTCACTGTAATATGACCGTAAAACAGCTAAACACCACTATTTAGAGCGTATTTATACCCATTTTTGACCAAAAAGTACAGGTATACGTAAAAAATGGCCAGCAGCTACCCCCACTTTTTGCTCCGAACTCGCCCCCCCCCCCAGAATTTGGCCAATTAGCCGCCCCCCGCCCCCACTCTGCCAGACCCGGTTACAGGTATGTAAGACACCCAGCCACACCACGAGAAACAAGTGCCAAAAACAGCTCTCAACTGTTGGACACGACCAACCAAGTCACGACAAAGTAGAACAGACAAATAGGATAGATGGCCAGAACCCTTCGCTTCGGAGGCAGACAGCCGTCCAGAAATGTCGTTGACGCTAAACGTGAAAAAAAGCACCCTATCATTATGGAATGAATGGACTTTGTACGTATGTTCATTAGTCATCGTGCATGTCAATGTGGGATGCATGTGCAAATGAGGTGGGGGATGCTGTTGCTGTTGGATTAGGGCCAACGCTAGGAGGCCGTCAATGGCCCATATAGCATACCCATCTCCATGACGCCTTCCAGCCTAGAGCCGCGTAATTCGCCCAAGACCATCTGAAGAACGCCATCTATAATCTAGGGTAGCGATGACACGAGAAAATCCATTGAGAATCCTCAATCTAGTGGCTCCATCAAGAATCGAATCCAGGACCTTGCGCGCAAGAGGCCGATTCTTCGACACTAGGCCATACGCTTCCCCTGAGGTGGGGGATACATGTAACTGGGGGGGGGTGTGTCTCCCCCAGTCGGAAGTTTGCCCCTACCCAGCGGCCCAACCCCACAAGTTTTCCAACTCTACAATTAAACAAGTAGTGTATTTTCGTCTTTTTCAGTGGTTTTTGACCCTAAAACAGCTAAGTGACACTATTTACAGCCCATTTTATCCCATTTTTTAAACCAAATATGCCTATGTAGACACTATTTAGGTACATTTGCACCCCCTCCCTCTTCAAATCTGTTTACCCCACACGGGGGTCTCAGGCCGCGCCTAGTGACCTAGTGGTAGAAAATGCGCCTCTTGCGCGCGGGGTTGGGGTTCGTTTTTTGGCGGCCCCAGGAGGTTGTGCTCCTCTTTGTTGGTTTTTCTCGCGCCCGCCGCGCCCCATGACAGAGGCGCGTTCTTCCGTAGGTCTTTGCGGCTCTAGACGGGCCATATGGGCCATTGACGGCCTCCTAGCGTTGCCCAAAATCCAACAACAACTGGATCTCAGACCCCCCCCTCCTCCACTTCAGAAACCCGGTTACATGCATACCTGTAACCGGGAATTGGACCTGGGGGGGGGAGGGTTCGGGCACTTTCTGGGGGGGGGGGTGGGTGGGGTGAAAATCTGGAGAAGGGGGGTCTGGGAAGGAAAAAATAGGCACTTTTGGTTGATTTTTGGTCAAAAAGACACTGTAAAAACCCTGAAATTAGGTACTTTTTAGTCAAAATACAGTGTAAATAACCAAATATAGGCGCTTTTTGGTCGATTTTTGCTCAAAAGCACTGTACAAAACACATTACAATTTTCAGTTTCAAATGTCAAGGGGGGGGGGGGGGTGGGGTGTGTAGGTATGGTCAAAACCAGCAAGTGGGGGCGGGACCCCCCCCCCCCCCCTCCCACCGATATGGGACGCTCGGGGGGGGGGGGGGGGCAACCCCTATTATCAACACGTAAACGTTTCGCGGAACACATTTACGGTCAACATAGAGTTGCACTGATGTTCACAGTGCACACTAGAGTCGAAGAAATATTTATAGAATATCGCAAGCTACAGGAAATATTTCAAAAATTAAATTATGGCAGAGAATGCGACTACTGACGCGGAATTTCAAGCGCGGTTTGTTGACAAGGTGGTTTCTTTTTCTCACTTTATGTGGTCTGAAGACCCATGATGAGTCTACGAAATAATTGCACGATATAAAGGGGACGCGTCGTTTCTGACGAGCCTCGCGCGTCTCTCGGGTGTCAAGCGGTGGAGGCGAAGCACCCACATTTGCAGACAGTACCATACAAAAATAAAAATTTAATTCTTCTGTAAATAAATCTGTACATTTTCCTTGAATTTACAAAAATAGGTACATATAATTCCTATCAATCGATTCAATTGACCTCTACCGTTAAGTCTTGCATTAATTCCTCAATCAGTGAAAGCAAATTTTAAGCGGCGCCCCATCCCTTCCGCCTACAAGCTACGGCCAAGGGATGAGCTAGCCGTTATAACACCAAGGGTTGCGTTCTTCCAGCAACAAATCCTCAGCTCACCGTACACTGCCCATCCGAAAGCGAGCAAGGACAGCGGCATGCGCGTGTAGAAGGAGAGCGTCGCTGCCGACGACACGAAAAAGCCGATGGCTTCAGAGTACAGTGCCAGAGCCGTGGCGGGCAGCAGGCAGTAGCCGAGCACGCACAAGCATTGGAAGATCGAGCTGAACCGACAGGAAGGGAATACGCGCCTGTTCGCACCGCGATGGCGGGGGGCATCATCATCTGGGGGGGGGGGTTTCCCTCCCCAGGTGCTGTTTTTGAACCCCACCCACACCCCCTCCAGGTTTGTGTGACACCCACCCCACCCCCAAAAATTTTAGAAGGTGCTTATTCTAGTGTTTTTACAGTGCATTTTTGATTAAAAATCGATCAGAAGTGCCTATTTTTCCTTCCCAGACCACCCCTCCTCCAGATTCCCCCCAGAAAGTGCCCGAACACTCCCCCAGGTCCAATTCCTGGTTACAGGGTTACAGGTGCGGGGCAAGGGGCGGGCGGGCGCGCAGACGCACATGTTGCCCTTGAGCAGGGTGACGTTGGCGGTGACGAGGACGGAGCCGAAGAAGGTGAGGACGAACACCTGCGAGAAGTCTGGCCCGCGAATCTCGGCCGACTTGTCGCTGGCCGTCACCTCATTCGTGTCGTGCAGCAGTCTGTGTAACGCGCTAGAAGTGCTGTGCCAGGTCGTGTCTTCGTTTCGTGCTCAGAGCGGCGGCAGGGTACCTGCCCGATCCTGGTGGGCTGGCTCCCATTTCTGCCAGAATCAGCCCGATTCTGACAGGTTGTGCCAAGGCAAGTCGAGGCCAAGGAGGGGAAAGCGCCCCCCCCCCACCCCACACCCAGTCACAGCCCAGGTTCTCTGGCCTGAAAACTACCTATTTGCACGCTACTTTCGTGCACAATCTTTCCACATCTGTTTTAAAACCGCTCTTTTTAGGACCCACCCAGGGGAGCATTCCCTCGAAAGCCCACGCATTGACAAGTTTCGAGTTCAACGCTGCTGATTTCATCTCGAGTCTCGACCTCCCGCACAACTTCACGGCACACAACAAGGTTGTCTTCTTACAGCGACAAGGCCAGGCAGATGAACAGCGGTCCCCAGAGGTCCCAATCGCGCAGAATCTGCTGGTTTCTCGTCGGATAGACGACCTGCAGTAGCTTGCGTCCCACTGCGCGCACGTCGCGCATCTGCAACGGTTGCATCGCTCTCAACAAAAAATAAAGGGTTCAATTTTAGCAACGTAAACGCTCAAAACCTGCTGACCATGCCACTGCGTGGAGCGTTGCGTGTGGTAAGTCTGTTGACAAGTGACATTCAGTGCTCAGGAGTTCGACTCCCACGAACTAAAACTCCACATTCGACTAATTTCGCTTTGTCACTGAATCTGCCCGGGCAGAAATGCCTAGCTTGCCCATCTATGATTGATAGCAGCACCATTTGCCTTCCTCTGGTTTCAATGCACTAGAATTGTCAAAGTAGGCGTTATGCTGTTATCGTTCCACCCTGTCGCCCATTCTGCTAAGCTCCTTGAGTTGCTCAAAATTCAGCTCCAAAGGATTTGCAGTAGTCGTGCCTTTAAAAGAATTTTTAAACGAGTTTAGGCTGAGTCGAGACAACATGCATTAAGCATTGGTACATGCATTAAGCCTCACCATGTTGCAAAGTATTTTTTTAAGTTCTCAATAAGTCAGTATCAATATCACAAATTTCGCCATATGCAAGAGAGACCGGCCGGCATCGGGATCAGACCATCCAGTCTTATCTTTAGCACCTCAAACGTATGCAGACGAGATATAGCAGATTCGCAAACGCCAAGAGGATTGTGAGTGTTGCTTAAATAGCAGCCAATGCGCAAGCTACTTCACACCTCACTAAAACTGGCTTTTGTGCAAGTCAAAAACTTCAAAAAGACAGTCTCACATCGTAGAGAAAGCGAAGACGCTCCTGTGCTTGCTGGCTCTTGTGGCCACCTGTTGGGCTCTCCGTTGTGAAAGGTTCCCTGATGGGAGCTACTACAAACTCCACTACGTCGAATGCGACAAGAGTGTGTTTAGTCAAAAACATTGTGGTATAACTGTCCTCTTTGTCGGCCAAACAAAAAACAACTCCATGAA
Source organism: Paralinhomoeus sp. GSCO2_6 (assembly GCA_030248085.1). Classification (NCBI taxonomy): domain Eukaryota; kingdom Metazoa; phylum Nematoda; class Chromadorea; order Monhysterida; family Linhomoeidae; genus Paralinhomoeus; species Paralinhomoeus sp. GSCO2_6. The sequence continues at coordinate 46,866 of JASAMY010000708.1, forward strand.
TAAGCAAAAGTTGCTATCAGCAGAAGAAGCTCACATTTCTTTGAGAGCCACAGCAAACTGTAACTGTAACAAAGACAATCAGGCAATCTTTGATCGCGTTCGCAAAGACATCCTACTCTAGATGACGACTAGGGCTTGAATCGAATGACTCCAGCCCCACGTCTCCACATTTTGTGCATCTTGTGCATGACAATGTAGCGTTGCTTGGCTGTTCAGCGAACATCATCAAGGCCCTCACTGCCCACGTGGAGGACGAGAACGGCGAGCCCCATGTACCGATCAACGTGCTCGACGCCGCAACGATCGCGAGCGACGTCCTCAACCGGGGACCGCCCCATTCCAGAGAGTTGTGGGTGCCGTCAAGCTACTACACGCGCCGCACCTTCTGGGGCTGCGGTTCGACCAAGATCCCCACCTTTGGCCTCTTGTCAGTCCTGCATTCTGTTGAGAGGAGACTTGTGTGTGTGTGTGCTCATCACCAATCAATCCCTCCGGAATTAAGGAGCAACATCGACCTTCTGCGACGAGGAGTCGGGCAGCAACTGTCCCATCAAGTCGGGAAGAACTCAGACTCGGACGAGAGTTAACTTCAAGAAGTACTCCACCATCGTCGCGCTCATGTCCCCCTCGGTGAGACTTTAGCTCTTGACATTCATTACGACTTGGTGATTCATTCAAT
>JASAMY010003649.1:0-47620 GCA_030248085.1 Paralinhomoeus sp. GSCO2_6
GTGTGGCAACAAGGAGTCGTTCCGACGTTCACCGCCGGACGCTGAAGACCTTCTGCATCCCCCCCCCAATTACCAACCCAACGGCCCTCTTCAGGGCCACCCAAACCGGTTCGAAACCTGCAATGTGTGGGCGGTTTACACCGCTGGTCGGAGACGGCGTGTCGCAGACGTCAAACATTCTGGACCGTCGGACACTGTACGCACACGCACGCACGCTGCCGACATCGACCGGGCGCGACTCCAAGACAAGCGTGGCGAGTGGACGGGCGACACCGACATGCGCGATTCCAAGACAGGCGGCGAGCGCACGGGCGACACCGACATGCGCGATTCCAAGACAGGTGGCGAGCGCACAGGCGACACCGACAGGCGCAGACATGCGGCGAGCAGACGGGCGACACCGACATGCGCGACTCCAAGACAAGCGTGGCGACACCTGCGCACGACGAGACCTGTCGACGGGGCGACGGTGCGTTGCTTGCCTGCCGAGAGTGGATGTCGAGACTGCAATAGATGGTGGGAGCGGTTGGTACCGCCGGTTGGGCGCGACGCCAACGAACACGCGCGCGCGCACTCACGTAACTGTCGACAGCATGTCGAATTTGACGGCGTCGTCTCGTCCTCTTGCGTCGTCATCTCGCGTCCTCCTGAATCGACACGGCGGCGTGGCAACGAAAAACTTACCTGCGGGCGCGATGACTCCTTGCTGTTGCGGGCGCACGCGACGACGATGGCCATTCCCCACTACGCGACGAATTGCGGCGCTAAAAAATTGGCGGCTGCATATTGAATGAAGAGATACAGTAGACTACGTACCGTAATGGCAAATGCGGAGATACGGTAGACAAGAAACACGCACAGTACACTTGCGGGAAACTCAATCGCACTCTGCAGACGGCTGCTGGCGCAGCGAGATGGCTGCTGGCGCAGCGCAGCTGCGGCGGTTACTGTTGGGATGGCCGCCGCTGGCGGCCGCCCAACAGCACCCTCCCCCACCTCACCAGGGTAGGGGGAGGCCCCTCGGCTCACCTGAACGAAACGAACTACCGTATCCCGGGAAAAAATGAAAGGCCCACCTGGTACCGTAATCTCCACCCCACCCGGAGGGGGGGCTGTTACTACTTGCGTCACTGACGTCACTATCTTTTAGGGCTAGCATGTTCATCCAAGCACGCCATGCATTGTGCGTATAGGTATAGAGGTACCTACATGCGTCACTGACGTCACTGTCTTGTAGGGCTAGCATGTTCATCCAAGCACGCCATGCATTGTGCGTATAGGTATAGAGGTACCTACATGCGTCACTGACGTCACTGTCTTGTAGGGCTAGCATGTTCATTCAAGCACCCCACGCAGTGTACGTATAGGTATATAGGTACCTATGAGACCGAATCTACTCACTTGTTGAGAATTTGGAAACATGAACAGGGAAGATTGGCACTACTGCTGGACTTGCAGAGTCTTTGTACCTGACAAGGGGCTAGTGTATCATTACCTGGAGCGCGAGCACTGCGTTCGTCAGACACCCGTCCACGTGCTGCAGCGTGTGGCTGAGGAGAGCGCCAGAACCGGTCTCTACTGTGTGGAGTGCAGAGAGCTGATCTCAAGTCAACAAGAGAAAGTTCGCCATCTGCTTGAGCTGCCTCACTCAGTGCCAGACTGCTACAGCGCCGACTGTAAGACAAAGAAGAGGACACAGTTGTCTTGTTGCGCTATTCAGTGACATCGGTTGCAATGTCTCGTGAAGATGTTCGCTTTGTACATCCGTGCAACATTGTGATTAGTGGTCGGTCTGGTTCTGGAAAAACTGAGTTTGCGTACAAACTGCTGGCTCATTTATCCGACATGTTTGTCAACCCCCCTGAAGAAATACATTGGTATTACGGTGCATGGCAACCAAAATATGTTACACTGCCTAAAAGTGTCACACTAATAGAAGGGCTACCAAACTTAGTTGAACTAAGAAAGTCGACAGAGAAATCGCGCCTGTTAGTTTTGGATGACCTCATGTTGGAGTCGACAGGTAAGGAAGACTTCCTGACTGACCTGTTTATTAGAGGGCGTCACAGTAACATTTCTACGTGCTACCTCACTCACAACATTTTCGAGAAAAACCAACGAACAGCACGACTGAACTCATCCTACCTTGTGCTGTTTGCATGTCCAGCGGATCGCTTGCAAGTTGCAGCGCTTGGTCGACAGCTGTTCCCCACACAAGTTCGCTCTTTTGTAAACTGTTTTGACGATTGTACAACAGACATACCATATGGATACCTGTTGGTTGATCTCACCCCCAACATTGAGTATAAATACCGTCTGAGAACACAGATTTGGCCTGATGAGACAACTTTAGTATACGTGATTAAATAATGGGGAGTGACCGTCTACGAAGGAATATTGATTTGTTGCGCGCAATCTGTTCAGTTAAACCCAATCTCCGTCAGGTCATACTACAAAATATTGACCGTAACACTCTCTATTGTCTCTCTGAGCTTGCATACAATATACTCACAAAAAACATTCCTGTTTATGGTACACAATTACGTACATTGAAGAGACACAAATCTGCAGTGCACAGCTTAGCCTCAAAGAAAGTTAGTCAGAAGAACAAAAGAAAGATTTTGCTACAAAAGGGTAGCGGTTTTGTGCCAGCGCTTATTTTGCCCCTACTGAGTCTTGCTGTCTCCCTGCTGTGACCATGGGTTTCACAAAAATGGCTCTCGTACCCGCAGACTCTGTACAGAAGGGAGTACCGCAACAGACAATTGCAAAAAAGGAGATGAGTGAACTGGATCAGGAAATGTCAACGGTTCTGTCCAGTAGCGACTTGCCTGCAGACCTCAAAATGTCACTCTACAGTCAGATTCTAAACAAATACCTGGGCGCAAAAGAGGTTGCTGAAACCCCTGTTCCTATTCAGATTACACAAAACGAGAGCCGAAAAATTGATATTGCGCATACAATGGACGGAATCCCCAAGTCAAAAGAGAAATCAGCACACAAGTTGTTAGATTTTCTTCAAAATAATCAAGAAACTATAAGATTTGATGAAAAAAATCAACTGCTTTTGAGTAATGGGCAACCAGTTGCAGATTCAAATATTCAATCATTGATCAATTTTGCTTCTCGTGATTTGTCAAAATTCCCACCAGTTGGCTGGAAAGAATTTCGCAGTCAATTACTAGCTCATAGGGTGCCCCTAACAGCTGTCGGCAATCGATTTTTCTTTACCGAACAGTCGCCCTCAGTGCACACACCCCGGCAGCAGGTTAAGTCAGCCACACCAAAGAGAATTCGAACTGCGCAGCGCGTCCGAGAACCTTCGCGAATCCCGCGAGCAATCAGATGGCAAAATCTGTACTGAGCAGCTTCCTTGATTCGCTCTATCTTGACCCCAAGAGCTCTGCATACCTAGCTGGTACAACTGCACTCTATCGAGCAGCAAAACAAAAGAGACCCAACGTGACGTTACGACAGGTAGTGGACTACTTGCAAACAAAACCGGTTCACACATTGCATAAACCTGTACGTGTACGGTTTCCCCGCAACCGCGTCATTGCAAAGGGCTTGGATGATCAGTGGGAGTGCGACCTGATTGACATTGCAGCTTTGGCCAAGTATAACAGAGGAGCAAAATTCATTTTATTGGTCATAGATGTTGTATCTAAATATGTATGGTTAGAACCACTACAGAACAAGAAACCCAGTACTGTACTCACAGCTTTTAAACAAATTTTAAGAGACAGTGGTCGGCGACCGACTCGTGTGTCCACTGATTCTGGCAACGAATTCAAATCGGTTTTTACAAAATTTCTCAGTGATGAAGGAATTCAGCACGTGTTTGCCACAAGTCCCGACGTAAAATGTTCCATTGCTGAACGAGCAGTGAGAACCGTTAAAGCTGGGTTTATACTCCGTTATTTTTTGTTCGTACTGACAGAATTTGCATAAATGACACAAAATGACAGATTGCAATTTATACTTCCGCTTGTTCGGACACCAAAATATTGACGAACATGCCAACAATTGATCGTCGGGGGTGTCATTTGTGTCAGTTCAAAAAATTGAAAGAACAACGGTGTCAGTTTGTTCGTTTTGCATGTTAAACCATCGACATTTCTCTCTTGACTTTGGAACGAGGAAAGTTGCAGATGGCGAAAGCTGAGGAAAGTGCGTGCTTTAAATGTTTCGGTCCTAGCTTTGTGAAAAATGAGTTCTGGGGGATTTTGAGTGCCAAAATGGGCCTGAAAACGCAGACGCGTGTCGTCAGCGAAGCTTGAAGTCGGCGACGAGGGGAAAGAGGGGCTGACGGAGGCGGGGAAGCTGCAGCCGCCGCCTTGGGGCAAGCGCGACAGTCTCTACAGTCTCTACAAAGGCAAAGCTCACTCAACGCCTGCGCCGACATCGCCCACGCCGTCTGCGTCCCTCTTGAAAGCGCCGAAGCGGCGGGTAATGCGATCCCGACCATCATTATAGTTTAATTTTAAATGTAAATATAATAACGTATACTATCCGAAATGTAAAACAAATAAATATCTGCGGTTTTTTTTAATGGTTATGATTTATGAAGTCCCCTATTTTTGAATGATTCTATTTATTCAACGAAATTTCAATTGGCACCTATTGGTGGGGTGGGTGTCTGCAGAGTAATGAGTCTCAACCTCCCCCCACATGGGCGCGTATGGGCCCATCCTGTAGCTGCAAGTGATGCCGAAATCCAAAAATCCTGGAGGGAGGCCCCCCCCCCCCACCTACACACCTCCTTGCCCCCGCCACCATACCTGTAACTGGGGGGGGGGGCTTTGGGGGGCTCCACTATTTTCCAACACCCACCCAACTACTGGTATTGGCGCTTGTTCAGTTTAGGTGTGCAAAAAATAAATAGGTGTGCAACAAAAAAATAGGTGTGCAACCATTTTAGGTGTGTAACAAATTTATTTAGAGCCACACACACCTTATGTGTGTTAGAGGCTTAGGCTCGACCTTGGCTTGGCTTAGGCTTGGCTTAGGCTTTGCTCAGGCTGCAGCAACTCGTTCAGTAGCTGCTCACTGGCTTGTGTGCGTTGGTGCGCCCATACCTGCGTGCGTGCGTGCCAGCGTGTGTCTGTGTGCGTGGGTGAATGCGTCCCAGCGTGCGAGAGTGCGTGCATGCATGCATAAGCCTAGCCTCAGCCTAAGCGAAAGCCTAAGCATAAGCGAAAGCCTAAGCCTAAGCGAAAGCCTAATCCTAAGCGAAAGCCTAAGCGAAAACCTAAGCTTAAGCGAAAACCTAAGCTTAAGCGAAAACCTAAGGCTAAGCGAAAACCTACGCCTAAGCGAAAGCCTGAGCCTAAGCGAAAGCCTAAGCAAAAGCTTAAGTCTAAGTGGAAGCATGAGCCTAAGCAGAAGCCTAAGCCTATCCTAATTCTGAGCATGAGCCTAGCCTAAGCCTAGACAGCCTAAGCCAAGCCTAAGACCTAAGCAAAGCCTATTTTTCAAGTGTGTGCGGCTCTAAATGTATTTTTTTGTTACACACCTAAAGTGGTTGCACACCTATTTTTTTGTTGCACACCTAATTTTTTTTTGCACACCTAAACTGGACTAGCGCCCATTTGTTTACAGGACTGTCGGCGATCACCTGCACTACCTGACCAACAACGAGTTGCGCTACGAGGCGACGCTGGAACTCAACCACATTCTCGACACGACGCGCCTGCGGCAGCTCAGAGAGGAAGGCGAACGCTGAGTGACACGCGATTCCCAAATGATCATACGCCTTGACCATCTTGTTCACTGTCTCTGGGTGCGCTTCGCGCCGGCGGATCCAGGGGGAGGGGAATGGACCCACTCCCCTCCCGAAATCGGAAATCTAGGGGGGAACTAGGCGGTGGGAGAAGAAATGTGTCTAGCGGACCTACTTTCCCTCATAAAATTGCTTGTAGGCGGTAGAAATTAGCAACATTTTCACCTGCAGGGCCGATTTCACCTGTTAATCGCCGAAAATGGACCGATAAAGTGCCCAAACTACCGCTGAAATGGCCCAGCAACATCCAAAAATTAACCCCTTCTGCAAAATCCCTCCGCCCCTCCAAAAAAAATTATTTCTGGATCCGCCGCCCGCTTCGATTTGCTGACGGAACATGCGACACTTCGCCGCCAAAATAGCAAAGGTATTTTCGACCACGCAGCGGGCACTGAATTACAAAAAAAGATGTTGACAGTTGTGGATTCACAAAAAAAAAGAAGAATTATGTTGTTGTACATATAAAGGCAGGGTTCCAAATTCAAACCCCTCCTCGTCACCTCCCCAAATTTTTGTGCGATTTCGAGGGGGGGCGCCTAAATTTGTCTTGAGATTTGGGGGGGGGGAATAGACGATGGCGGGGCGCGGCGGGAAAGGGAGGGAGAATTTCCGAGGATTTACAGCACGCCCCCTCTGGGAAAATCCCGAGATTAGCCGCTCCCTCAATTCCGAAAAATCCCGACAAAACTGTTGGGGGGCGGGGGGTGTTTTCCTGCCGCTACGACCTCCAGGGTTTTGGGGTGGTGGGGCAACCAAAACAAGTAGACCTGAGGGTGATGGCGAGCGAGCCTCTCATCGGCAGAGATTGGAGCCCTGTGCGTCGTTTTCTTCTGAATCGGTGGCCGAACCATTTCCTACAAATCGCGAATTTTTCGCGATCCATCCAGTAGAAATCCCTGTGCACCTCTCTGGGTCCAAAACCCGCATTAGACAGAGCTGGCGGCAGAAGACTCTGTCGACAGTGCCGACAGTCGATAGTGTCGACAGGTGTCGACAGTGTCGACAGGGGGCACACATACCACCGCCGAGTGGCGCGGCACACTCTTGAGAATCTCCAGGCCCATAATCGCTCTCTTCAGCCGTGCTTTTTGGAAATAAACCTCACTTTGCCGATTTTCATTTGCCGATTTGCCGAAGTCGAAAATATTAGAGTTGAAAAAAAATTGGTCAGGTACGGTAACGAACATCTTTCAATACTAACATCTTAACATCCGAATGGTAACATCCGAAAGTTCTGAAGAGCGATGTCATTGGTCATTACACGGTGTTCGGACAGAACGAAGTATAAACCCACCTTAAGGGAAGGATGTGGAAACACTTTACACACACTGGCACGTACAAGTACAGACAAGTTCTGCCCGACATCGCAGCAGGTATAAATAAGACGGTGCATCGCTCGATTGGTGTGCCTCCGGCCTCTGTGACTCTTGCAAACGAGCAGAGGATTCTGAATCGTCTCTACGGAACCCCCCTGAGTGAGTCTCCGCGATTTCGGTACAAGGTAGGAGATTTGGTGCGCATTTCTACAGAACGAAAAACACTGGGGCACAAATCTTTTCGTCGGGGTTTTAGTACAGAACTGTTTCGAGTTGCTCAAAGACTCGAGCACAGAACACCGGCCACCTACCGACTGGAGAGTCTGCACAAGGAGAAGGATGGCACCGCTGAACGAATCCAAGGGGTCTTCTATGAACCAGAGCTTTCAATGGTCACTCATACTTCCTGATGAAAGTGGCTGGGCTATAAATAGCAGTCCGATCATCTCTCCCCCATTGTTGTTAGTGTTTGTTTCAGTTTTAGTGTCACTATCATTTGCGGATGTTTGTTTGCGCATTGTTCTGTTTCGGTACACAGGGTCAGTAGTGAAATGGCTGCACCCCCTGATAGTGGCCTTGACAGCGGTTCTACTCGTAGTTGGCTTTTATGTAACAATAAGTATCCTAGAAACCAAATTGTGTTCTTTGCTCAAGTGACGTGCGTTTTCTTGCTTGTTATTGCCGGCCTCATAAATATTTCTCTGGAACGGGGTGATACAAAATTTTGGACTGCTGTTGTTTCTGGCGCTGTTGGCTATCTACTGCCTAATCCAACTTTGAAAGAAAAATGAACGATTTTTATCTTACACTTCCGTCAAACACACACACTGGGACTGGCACTATTTCTGAATATGAAGTTGTTTTGCCTAAAAGTGTTGAACTTGAGGGGTCCTGGTCTGTGGCACTTGCGGACTTGATATTGCCTAATACACACACAAATTTGGATCATTGTTGGATTAAATTTTGGCATTCGATGGATTATGACGTATTTACTCCCAGTGAAATAAAACACATTTTTAAGAATGGCACTGCTGCAAAAACAATGATACGGAACGGAGAAGAGGTCAGCATAAAAGAAGTGGCCAAATTTGGGCCATATGTCTTGGTTCGGTTTGAAACATCACCACTATTTGTCAAACTACCTAGAAATCACTACAGACATGTTGAAGACATAATAGGAGCCGTTGGGCCTGCCATAACTGCAGAAATTCAACAGAAAATAAGTAGATTGACTAGTCGATTTCCTGAACAAGGGCATCCAATATTGGATCACTTTCGCAGTTACTTGGTTGGCATGGGGAAATCAGTGACACTCAGTTTCAACAAGTCTGTGAACAGAGTAACACTAGAGACGAAGGAGCCCATAGAACACGTTGTTTTCTCCCCCCAATTACAGTACTCTCTTGGATTCAAAAATGAAACATACTCAACCGGGGAACACCGCTCAGAGTATCCCCCTGTCCCAAAGGGCGGGGTTCACACGTTCTTCATTTATTTGCCTATAGTGGCACCACAGATGGTCGGCTCGTCCCAGGTGCCTCTGTTACGTGTCGTGCCCATAAAGGGTGAATTTGGTGAAACGGTGCTCATCGAGTTTCGCCACCTGCAGTACTTGCCAGTCACAGTGCGTCGCTTCTCATCGCTTCGCATCAGTATAAAAAAGGAAGACGGCTCGGATCCCCAGTTCATTAGCGGTGCAGTGTACGTTAAATTGCATTTTAAGAGAGATTCCTTACTCTAAACTATGAGGGTACAGTTTGTCCCACCTACAGCTGCGCAGTTTGGTAGGGGAGCACCTTTTCCCATTTACAAGGGGCGAATGTACCAGAGAGGACAGGGAATTGGAAACCTGTTTCGCTCAGCGCTGAAATTTCTCATACCCATAAGGAAAAGTCTTGCCCGAGAGGGTGCTCGCACTGCTCTGGACGTAGCGGGTGACGTGCTTGAGGGAGAGAGGATGGCGACGGCTGCCCAGAGCAGGGCTAAACAGAGCGCGTCACGGATTGTGCGGCGAGCTCGAAAAACGGTCCGCCGCTCGCGGCAGCAGCAGGGTAAAGGACTGGGCAAGGTCGCGAGGGCACAGGGGCCTCGCATCGGCAAGAAGAAGAAGAAGGTCACACAACGAAAAGGTATAAAAGGGCGGAAGAGGACACAGTCTTCAGTCAAAACTAAGAGTTTCTATTATTCTTAGTTCAGAATGACTTCCCTAATGGATCGTGACACTCCACTATGTACATCGTCGGAACTACAGGTATTTGAAACTCCCCCTACCCAAATTGCCATTCAGAAGTCGCAATGGTTTACAGTGTACTCAAAAAGTGCGTTTTCCTCTAGCGACTCTGCAGGTCCTTACGAGTTTGAACTTGCGCGAGAACCAACAATGGTCGATTTTTCACTGACCTACTTGTACATTAAGACGTCAATTAAAAACTCGGACAACTCGGACCTGGATACTGTAGACTCCACAAAATCACAATATACAGTGGCATTTATCAATAACATTGGAAACAGTCTAATTCGTCAGCTTAAACTGTTCTTTGGTAGTACATTAGTGTATGACTCCAGTGCACTCTACATGTACCGCGCTTACATTGAAACCGTGCTGAATCACTCAATAGACATCAAAGACACACTGCTGGGCGCTGCGGGCTATTATAGAGAGAACAACATGGACTCTCCACAAAAGAACAATGGGTGGAAGTGGCGCGCCAGTCTGACCAATGGCAGTGAAAAACTGGAACTATTGGTACCGTTGCACTGTGATATCTTCAGCACGGATCGCCTGCTGCTCAACAACCTAGCCGTGCGTCTCGAGGTTCACAAACAAACGGAGGGTCTGTGTCTGCAGTCCACCGGCGAAAAGAATTTTAAGGTGCACATACACGACATAAAATGGTTTGTGCGCAAGGTAGAAGTGCTGCCCAGCCTTTTGCTTAATCTCGAGACACAGCTGGCGAGATCTGCTGCCAAGTATCCAATTCGGCGCTGCGTCGTCTCTGCACACCATCTCGAGTCCGGCTCAAGACACGTGCACAATCGAGTTCTTTCAAGTGGGCAACTTCCACGACGTGTCATTCTGGGATTGGTCTCAGCGAGCGCATTCAATGGCGACTTCAAACTGACACCGCTGCGTTTCCAGCACTATAATCTGCAGAGGTTGCAGATGTTTGCAGGTGGGGCTGCCTACCCCCCTCAGCCTCTGGAAATGAGTTATAAAAAGAAACATTACACTCTACCATACCTAATGATGTTTGATGGATTAAATTTGGGGATGGACAGTGCTGGTAATGGAATAGCATACAAAGATTTTGCTAACGACTTCTGCCTGTATGTATTTGACGTTTCACCTTCTGGAGGTGAAGGTCTCCAGCTGCTCAGAGATGGAACGGTAACAGTTAACATGGAGTTCAGTGAAGACATACCTTCCTCTTCAATAAAACTAATCGCATTTCTAGAGTACGATAACATTATGTACATGTCAAAATCTCGCGAAGTGTGGTTTGATTACACTTTCTAAGTGATGAATACAAAACAATTATTGTCGGCTGTAAAGTCGGATCCTGCACTGTCCCGTCACTGCATTGGTGTCTTTCCCTGCAACAGGATCCCGTGGAGCCAGCTGCATTCAAACCGTGGTGTGCTATTCAATGTAGACGACAACACACAACCAGGGTCACACTGGGTAGCGATGTTTGTCTCTGCTAGAGGGACACTCGAGTATCTAGACAGCTATGGCCGGCCCCCACACCCGCGTGTTGCAGAAACAATAGACCGGCAATTTCTCAATGTACAGTGGAACACGAAACGAGTGCAGGGACTTCTCTCAGACTCCTGTGGCGCATTTGCGCTCTACTTCCTTTATCACAGGTGCCGTATGTTACCCGCAGAAACGGTGATTAAACGGTTCGATTCGAATTTCGCTTCTAACGATAGACTAGTTTTGGAATTTGTAAAATCGCATTTCAACCTTACGACTCCGATCGGCGCTGTTTACTTTCAAGTTTGCAGGAGATACGGCTGCAATGAATGAATTTCTGACAATTCCGACTCCTGCATTTCTCCTTCCTGACGAATACTATGACGTTTCCAAGAAACCACCAGTTGACAAAGTGCCTGCAGAGCCAACGACGAAGAAACGGTCACCACCACCGCCGCCTGCAGCGGAGACAACAGCAAAAAAGAACAAAGGAACATCGCCACCCACGGAGACAGCTCCTCCGCAGCTCAAGAAGAATAAGGGGGAGCAGACAAAGGTCAACCAGGAGCTGCAGGAAAAGACAAATGAACAGTTGAGAAAAGAAGTACACGTGTTGCGACAGTGTGATCCAAAAGTGATTCGCGCTCAATCCGCAGCTATTCACATTCGCGTTTACGGTTGCGGATGTCAATAGAGTGGCTACATTTACCTACGAGCATTGCTAGCAGTGCACAAACACAGCGCGCGAGCAGCGGCGGCGGCGCCGCGCGTCAATGGCGCTGTCCACGCAACTACGTACAGGGGTGCGGCGCCGCGCGTCAATGGCGCCGTCCACGCAACTACATACAGGGGTTATACGGCGTCAAAAATTCGACGTCTCTAAAAGACGACGCCTAATAATCGTAGGGTGAATCCAGTTTTGCTTCGTAATTTTTCCTCAACATGTTTCTCTTTCTAAAAAAAACTACCGTTTGCAACGAAAAAAAAAATATGGCGGATGAAGCACTAATGATTCTAACGACGACGCTCACTAGCGGATCCAGAAGGGGAAGGGGAGAGGGGTCTCTCACTCCTGTCAGCTCAGATTTAGGGGAGGGAGGGAGGGGAGAGCTCAGGGAGAGAAGAAGGAACGAAGGTGGTAAGAGTGGGCAGATTTTTGCGTTTGGCTTGGATTTAAGCAATCAAAAGCGTACAATTTTCCAAGGCTGTTGTATTGCAACTCACTATTACTACGTGTTAAAAAATAGTGCAAACATAGCAAATATCAATGCCAGGGTTAAAACTTGACGTTTTCGGATAAACTGCGATGAAAAAGTGTGACACCCCCCCCCCCACTGTTAGATAATCCTTCTGGATCAGCTAGTTACGACACTGCGAATTCTACGGAAGGTCACTACGGGGAGCGAAGCTTGTTTGTTGAGGCGACGCTGGAGGGCTGGAAGGCAGGCCCTGCACCTTTAGCTAAAACCACCTGCTCTGTGTTAAGATAAGCAGATGCAAAACAATACAATTCTTACCCGCTACCCGTCGCTCTCAACGAAGCTTCCGCGCATGGAGCCGAGCGAGCGAGAATCTCCTTCATCTCGCCCACACGGAAGCCGGCAGAGGCGACGGCGTTCGCCGCCTCCACCGACTTCCGGCCGCTGTTCGAGGCCGCCGCCGCTGCTCCCACCGAGTCGTTGGCCGTGGCCAACTCCTGGGCCCGGTCGGCTTCGGTCGCGGCCTCACCGCACGTTTCGAACGCCGTCTTGACCCACGACTCTGCCTCGACGGCGAGCTGCTGCAGCTGCTTTACTTCAGCCAGCAGCTCGTCCACCTCGTTACGGAGGCGCTCTTCGCGGCCTTTTTGTGACATGGCCATCTGCAACAAAGTACTGTTGTACATTGTGTAGCGTTAAGCTGATTGCATTATTTTTTTTTCAGTTGTACATGTTTTGTTTTTTTTTTCATTCACAGTGAAGGAAAACGAATATTTGGTTCAAAACTGTCATCATCGACAATCATCGGGAGGGTAAAAGCAAGCTGTACAGAATCGCGCTCACTAGAAGCAAGAGTATTGAAGATGCGCTGTTCCGCTAGCTGTTGAAATTCAAAATCGCAACGCAACCGGCAGAACGGATCGGTGAACAAAAAGGTGGCAACATCCGCGCTGAGTATTCTGTGCTCGCGCAACAGACGCAAAAAGTTGTCCAGCACAACATTTCGTTGAACTAGGCCCGTCAGTTCGGCAACTAGAGCAATACGGTAGCCGTGGTCCGGCCACTGCTGCTCTATGCACTGATGCGACAGCTGGCCGAGGCTCCCGTGGCGGCAGCCAGTGCAGACGCGCAGTCGAGCGCACTCCATGAGGCTGAGGGTCGCCAGTTGGAACGCGCGGATGAAACAATCGGCTGCGGACACCAGGCTATGCGCTGAGAACTCCATGGGTGAATCGCTGCGCTCCATCTCACTGTTTTCTAGACAACTGTGCCCCTAACACAATTGAGCCGCTACTAAGAGGGTACAGAATGGGTTAGGCCATGTTGGAACACGTTTAGGCATGCAGGCAGCTGCTGATTGGTCTCTTCGACTTTGTTGGCAACATACCAAAGACAGAACGAAGCGGCGCGCTCGAGTTTTTTTACCACTGGCGGGATGGGATGGTGCAATCGCCGTCGGCCCATTTGCTGCCAGCCTAGCGCGGCGACGGTGGCGGCGTCGGCGGTGGAAGAGAGGATGGGTGCTAGCCCAAGTTGAGACACGTTTAGGCATGCAGGTACATAGCTGCTGATTGGTCAATTCGTATTTGTTGGCTAGGTACCAAAGACAGAACGAAGCGGCGCGAACGAGTTTTTTACCGTAAGTATGAGGGGGATCGATGGTGAAATCGGCGTTGGATTTGCCGCTAGCAAGGCGCGGCGGCGGCGGGGGAGTAGGCGCTCTTAGCCAGCTTGTTCACTTTGAGTGATACCTACCTGCTATCGTAAACAAGAGCATGTCGGCTGCGGGCTACAAGATCGGCCACCAACAGCTCCAGCGACGGAACGCGCGCTCGGTGGCGGTACTGCGCGACAGCTGCAACCGCCCCATCGGCTGCGTTGACGTCATCGACGTGCGTCGCGTTCGCGGCAAACACGGCTGTCTGAGTCGTCTCTTCGACGGCAACGTGAGGAGCGTCACCTTCTTCACCAGCGATAGTACGATCGCGCTGGTGGAGTTTGTGCTGCGCTTCGGTGTCCTCTACACCAACGCGACACCGCAAGGGACCTCAGAGAGAGCCGAGCTGCATTTCGACCGTGCAGCCGGTCTCACGTCACTGGGTGACGTCGGCCGGAAAGTGAATTTGGCTTTTGCCAACCAGCAGAGCCTGTTCACTTGGCAGAGCAGCCTAGTGCTGGACTGCCCGCCGCACTGCCACCGTTGCGCGGCCGCTCCGAGCGACACGCTCGACCACCTGCAGCCTGGCGCGTGGCTCATCCAGGGCACTCGGCTGATGGCACCCCATCATTCGATCATTGCCACAGCCCCCGCTTACGGTACACGACTACTGTGTTAGTCTAGTTAAGAAACAGTAGAGAAAGTGAATGAGTTGTTTCAGTGCCTCCCCGGTTCGGAACACCAACCGGGGTTAGCAACCTCACTAGCAAGGAGATCAGCTCAGCCGGCGCCATTGAGAACGGTGCTGGGCCCGCGCCTCTGTCGGTGGCCGAGCTTCGGGATCCGCTGTGCATCTACTGTAGAGCGCTCCCGAAGGAACACAATGTGGTCACCGGCAGACAGAGTGTGCTGTGCACAGTGTGCCAGCTACTCCAAGGGCGGGCGGTCAGAGACAACATCAGCCTGGCCTCTGAGCGGCGCAAGCCAGCAGCTCGATGGATTGCCCAGGTCCAGCACGACTGGATGTTCACTGGACCTCAGGGCTCTGTGGAGTCTGCTGCGTTTGTCGCCAAAGACCTACAGTCTGCCCTGCAGGCACAGAACAATAAAGGGCAGACTGATCCGGTTGTGATTGTAGATGGCTGTAATAGAGTCCGGTGGGCCCGGCCGTCACGCTTGTGATACTTGCTCGCTTGTACATACATGTACACTGTACCGCTCGATCGCTGTATACATTCGTGTTAGAGACACAAAATAGGAGAAATCCTGTAAAAGCGCGGCTCACTTACACACACACACACACACACACACACACACACACACAGACAGACGGGCCGCGCGCGCGCGCGCGAGCGCGCAAGTGAATAAATAGAGCAAGTGAATGACTAGCTGAATCGGGTCCTCTCAACAACGTAGGCGAATCCCGCCACCCCACTCTCCCTTACACAACCCAAGCGAGAGATTAGCTGCCTTCCCCCTCTTCAAGTGCAGCGGCGCCAGCGCCCCACGGCCCGCAGCCCCTCTGACAGACATACAAAAGAAAAAGCGGCAACGCGCCAAGCGATGACCAATGACCGGATGCGCCTCTCCAATTGCAAGTGAGCGCGCAGATCACCCCCCCCCCCACACCGTCCAAGTGACGCCACCCCTGGGGTCTGTGCTGACTGCTACATAGTATTCAATAGGGAGACGGCAAAACTGTCTTCGGTCGGCTCCATTAGTCATGCGAGCGCGCAGGTTGACGCTAGCCCGACCGATCGGTGCTAATGGACACACACACACACACACACACACACACACACACACACACACACACACACACACACACACACACACACACACACACACACACACACGCACGCACGCACGCACGCACGCACGCGCGCGCGCGCCCACCAAAATCCGGATTCCCATTTTATTTTTTGAATCCGTACGGAACGGAAGTTCCATCATCGAGGAGGATCCGTTTGGTGTTCGTCACACGGTATGTTTTCTTGTAATCACTTTTTGTCAAAAGCTCCTGTTGTTTGGAGCGGACGATTTTGGGCCATTGGACTTGCAGCTCCTCATTGTCGTCTCCGAGCTGGCTGTAGTTGAGCACCAGCCGTTTCATGACCTCGAAGTCGACTTGCTGCTCGGTGCAGTGGTTGAGGGTCAGTCCCTTGATCTTGACCACCGTCTTCTCGTCGCCCGTGGCCCTGTTGACCATGCGCAGCCCGTACTGTTTGGGCCCACCTGAGACGAACTCCTTGAGCTCATAGCCCTCCGGCAGCTCGGATGACACCTCGCCCAGGCAGCTACCGTACTCGATGTGGCTGTCCTCGCCCCCCGTGCGGAAGATCGCACTATCCGTGTCTGAAAATAACACACGGTTAATTGAATTGTACAAAAGTGTGAAATGTATACATGTGTCTTACCGCAATAGAAGAGCCGTTCGCTGCCAAGGCTCTCGAGCAGGCCCAGCAGTTTGAGACGGGCCAAGCTCGTGACGTGCGCCGCCAGCGGGACTTTCCCAAATAGGTTTGGTTGGGCGAAGTCGTCCGCTGGGATGTAGTCGACGCAGACGATGTCCTCAGAGATGATGTTGATCGTGCGCAGGACGATGGTAGGGTCCGTCAGCAGCGCCCAGTACTTCTCGGGATCGTTGATATACTTGCGCTGGGTGATTACTGCACGTTGAGCGAACTTGCCCAAAATGGAAAACAATATGTACATATACATAGATTAACGTGCAATATATTTAATAACTTACCCCAAAAGGAATTGAGCTGCAACTTTGAGGTTTGTCTTTTGGCTCGACAGAAGACAATCTCCTCCTTGTTCAGCTCAATGCCCTCGGTGTCCATGACGTACTGGACAAACTTGTCCTTGTCTTCTTCGGTCTTCACCCAAGAGGGGTAGCCACTGGCAGCGATCTTGGCCCCCAGGAAGCAGTCGATGTACTCGGAGAGGATGCCCTTGGTCACGCCGCGCTCATAGACCATCGTCTCGGGGTAGTGGTACACCTCGTGCAGCTGCACCTTGTATCCGCGGTCGCGGGCGGCGCACAGCTCGACAACCGTGAAGCCATCTCTCCACTGGCGCTCTTTTGGAGTGTGCTCGCACTCGGACGACAGCGAGTCGGCGCACGACGCGCACAGGGGAAAGAAGAGCCGGCCCTTGGATCGATACGGCAGCACTGAATTTGAGAAACAATTTGTTTCAGTTAAGTGCTTAAAAATAGAAATAATGTACCCGGTAGCCACAAATCTTGCGGTGGTAGCACTGTGGCGAGCGCCAAGCCATAGTAGCTGCTCAGGTCCTTGAAGTCAGTTGTGATGACCTCAGGAACGCCGACCGGCAGTTTGGAATACTTGCAAATGTAAGGGTACAACGACACGAAATCCCCGTACTCCATCCGCAGGTCGCTCGTCTCGTCCAGGGTGTAGCTGGTCCGGAACGACTCCACGCGGCCACCTAAACAGACAAATATGAATATTGTGAAAACAAAAAAACAAAAAAAAAAACACAAACCATAGAGGCAGGACCGTGGTGAGAGTGGCTCTATGACGTCAATAGAGCTGTAGTCCTTTCTCTTCTGGGGGTCCATCTCTAGCTGCTCTTTCCACTGGCACTCCCAGATAGTGTGGAGGACGTACCCCTGGCTCTTGATGTACTCCTCGCGAGCCATGGTCCTCCCGTACACGTCGTCGACCGTATGCTCGCCACCCGGCAGTTTGGTCGACCTCTTGGGATAGGTCACAGGGCAGCCGTGCCACAAACACCTAAATAAATACACTTCGCCATCAGATTCAGAACAAAATTACAAAACAACATACCCATAGAACTCATGGGCGATGTTGGGCTGCTCGAATCCGTCCAACTTGTAGTTGCCGACCTGGACCTCTCGGATGGAGTTGTGGCTGTGTGCGATCGACCGCCCTTCGAATTTGTTGAGATATTCAAAGTACTTGGTGGCGATGGCACTCTGCAGCTCACGAAATCGCAGGCCACCTGAAACAAATGCCATTGCGTACGAATAAAATGTATACAAAATATAGTCCAACATACCTGAATGAACCGGAAGAATTTGGATGGTGTCCTCTGGCAGAAAGAGGCCCCTGTAGGCAGTCATGCAGGCACCGGCCACCGTCACGGATGAAGACAGGGGGTCCAATCCTGTCTTTTTCATGAAGATATCACGATATTTCATGCAACCTGAAACAGAGTAAAGTGTATTGGTCATGTACGCATGCATGTACACACGCACACACGCACACACGCACGCACGCACGCACGCACGTACGCACTAAGCACACAACAATAAACCTTGTCTGAGGATGTCGACGTCCGACTCGCAGTACTCCAGCACGGCGCTCTTCATGTCAAAGGTCTGGCCCTCTTGCTCTTTGAGCCATCCGATGAGCTCTTTACGCTCTGACGACGACATGGTGTCGGTACCGTACTTTGTGTGGTTGAAGTAGGGGCCAACGTAGCACATGTTTTCCTTGGTGAATGCCAGATAGGGGAAATTGCCCTTTTTGACACTGCAGTCGAGGCCGTAGGCCGCAGGCACTTGGCGGAGCGCCATCGACAAGTGGCTGAGGCTGTCTCTCAGGATGACTCCGTTCAATGTGAGCTGCTGATTCTTCAATCCGGTGTTGATCACAGCTGGAGGGACGCCATTTTTCAGCAGTTGATGGATTAGTAGAGTGCCGTCGTAGCCCTTGAAATTGTGGGCGAAGGCGATGACGCCCTTGTTCTTCTTATCGAACATGTAGTCGACAAACTCCTGCAGGGGGTCAGTCATGTCGTAGACGGACCAGACTCTCATGTGGTCACCCTTGCACAGCAGACAGTTCTTTGTATCCTTTTGCCAGCCCTCTGCGCACTTGGGTGATATACGCTGCAGAATTATCACAGCCGGCTCGTGGAGGAAAACGTTGGGTTCGACCTCCGTGTCCTGTATGCACTCTACGTCCCAGAACTCGAACGCGACTGGCTCGTTCTTCTCGTTGAGTGCCGGAATGTCGACAGTGGAGACGAAGCACGAGTGCTCCTTCTTCCCAGATTGCTCTATCCACCGTCGGCAGGTGGGGCACTGGACCTCTTGGCAGTGGTGTTGTTCGCCACGGCGAATGGTCCTCTCACACACGCGGCACACCGAGACCTTCTGGCAGATCGACAGACCTTTCGAGAAGAAGTTGCCACTGGTGTCCGACTGCTGGTGATACTCGAAACATTCCTGAATGTGTAATACAGTTGTTAAGCCGTGTGACTATCACTGTATGTGCCAGTGTGTGACCAACCTGATTGGGAAAATTCCTGTTGCAGACAGAACAGTGAATGTATCCATTAGGTCCCTTCTCGCAGGCCGGAGAGCGGAAGCAGCGAGTGCAGCTACCATTGCAGGTGTGGTGTGTATCGTAGCCCATGTTGCACCGGCGACAGAAACTTCTCATTCCGCTAAAATGAATTACAACATATACATCATGTATGCTTTAGAAAAAAAAAAAAAATGGAACTCACAATAATCTTGGGAGACTGAGGATCAGATAGCTGTGCCCATCATAGATCAACACATTGATCTCATACTGCCCTTTGGCTGGTGACTTGTAAACCAGAGTGGGTAGACTGTTTCGGTCAGGGCTCTCCCAAATCCGAATTTCCATGTCACGACGAATGTTATTGATCGCTGCCACATCGCGCACTGTGTAGGGGCCGTCAGCTGAGAGTCCAGCAGATGTAGCCAAATCAATCGCGGCTCGTCGTTGAGCGGTGCAACGGCGGGTGTCTCCTCTCCGCAGAGTCAAATAGTTCCTCTTGGCAGCTGCACTCTCTTGTCTCTTTGCTCGTGCCAGCCCCAGTACAATTGCCCTAAAAGATTTCACCAGAGTTTGTACAGATCAAGATTTATGAAAGACCGAATAAATACCTCATAAGACACCTGTCATCGTCATTGTATATTTCTTGTAAAGTTTGGCCCATTGCCCTTTCTTCGATAAACTTTGGTATGTTGGTGACGACTCGTCCTGATGCAGACGGAGGTTCAACTGTAGTAATTTCAATTTCTATCTGATGACTGTTCACTGACTTGTTCGATTGCAGCAACTAAAAATGTATTCGTCTTATGAGCATACATTCCAACATACATGGCACGCACGAACGCACGCACTCCCTCACGCACGCACGTACGAATGCACGCACGCACGCACGCACGCACGCACGCACGCACGCACGCACGCACGCACGCACACACGCAATTCGACATTCAACATACAGCCATGCACGCAATTCGACATTCAACATACCTACCTATACATACCAGCCACGCACACAATTTGACATTCAACATACCTATACATATTGTACCAGCTACGCACGCAATTCGACATTCAACATACCAGCTCCATGTGGTTCAGCAGAAGTTGAGTGGAGATTTTATCACGGTTGCGGAAGTTGACGATGTACTCGCCCTTGTCGAACGTTGGGTGGTGCAACCTTAATGAATAAAACATTAATCAAGTTCCATGAAAAAAAAAACGGCAGATCGTACCTGAATCCAACCAGCGCAGTCTGCGACTTGCCAACGAGGCTCTGCTGGATGAGCTGGTCCAAGGCACGCTCCAAGCTGAAGGGCGCCCCCATGCTCACGGCCGTGTTGTCGATTTGTAGTTGGTAGACGTCGCAGTCGGTCTTGAGCCGTTTAGAAGTCCTCCGCCCTTTGTGAATGATGTTGTAGGGCGGCAGCTCGGCTCCCTCTAAGCTCCAGTGGTCGACGAGCCACCTCCAGAAGCTGTCCGGCAGCTGGCTGGTGGAGGGCAGCTGGAGCTCCTCGTACCGCTCGGCGATGTCGTGCCCCAGGTCGGGCACGCGGCGGTGAAGCTCCTTATCGACGAGTTGGACGAGATCCTCAAAGGTCGCCGTTGAGTAGTTCTCCATTATTGCTGTTGAGTGTTAGAACAAATTTGGAGAGTGACTGGATCGCCCTGGGGCTGGGTTTTATGTATAGTTTTGGATAACCATATGTTTGGAGTAGTGCACAGTGAAAAGTCTGCTTCTCTGTTAGATCCCGGAATGACTATTAAGAAAGATACGGTAGAAAATCCGGAAGTGACCTTTAACGGGACGAAACGCGTTCAACTTGAGCGGACTGCGCTTCCATTCACTACAGTATGCTACCAAATAGAAACGTCTCTGATGCGTCGGCTTAGACCCGGTTAATATAAATCCCATTGTAAAACGCGTTTGAGTGTGTTACAACTCGCTGGAGCGTACAACAGAAAGGAATACATGCGCTTATAAGATGCTAACTAACAACAAGATGGCACTCCGTCTCAATGATGATCCTGATTGGATTGCGTATTCGCGTATAAATAGATAAAATAAACAAATTCGTATGGGGAGCGATGGCACAGGACGATACGACTGGACCTACATACTACACTCGTAAGTCAGTTTAACCTGTACACAATAAAAGTTCAAATCCTTGCTTGTCCGTTACAGGTTTCCTTCGCTTTTGTACAATCGGCGTACACAACACTGCATATAGACACGCGATTGCGTCAGCGCCGACGTGACGTAACAGCACAATTGGCAGGAGCGGACGGGCGCTGCGTCTATTCATCACTTGCGGTGCATACACCCGCACGCACAGAGAACACGCGCCCACAAACACACGCTCTCTAGCTGCACGCCGGCTTCGCATAGCTGCTTGTAAATCGGCGCCTCTACAGGCGCCCTCCCCACCGCTTGCCCGCGCAGTTCAGCCAAACGGCGTTGCCAACACGACGTCCACGCAGCAACGCAGGGTTGCTAAAACGGCGACCTGAGAAACGTCGTCTCTCAATCGCAGGGAGGGGGCGGCAGCTCCGCACGACCTACACACTCGAGGATAGCTCCACAGGTCTGCAATGCTGAAGGATAGCTCTGCAGGTTCGGCTTTGCAACCCTGTTGCCTAACCGGACCGTGCAACACTTAAAGATAGCTCCACAGGATCTACACAGTTAAGGATAGCTCCCCAGGTCTGCAATGCTTAAGGATAGCCCTGCAGGAAGCCCGCACCACGAAAGGATAGCTCCACAGGAGGTCCGCACAGTTAAGGATAGCTTCGCAGGAGGTCTGCACGCTTAATGATAGCTCCGCAGGAGGTCCGACAGAGCCTGTGGAGCTATCCTTAAACGTTGCTCCCCAGTTAGGCAGTACCTACAGAGCTATCCTTAACTGTGCGGACCTCCTGTGGAGCTATCCTTAAACGTTGCTCCCCGGTTTGGCAGTACCTGCAGAGCTATCCTTAACTGTGTAGTCCCTGTGGACCTATCCTTAACTGTGTGGACCCTGCGGAGCTATCCTTAAGCGTTGCTCCCCGGTTAGACACCCTTCACTACTGACGGCGCCATCAGGCCGCAACCGCAGAGGCACTCGAAGGGCACGCAGCTCGCACCGAACAGGAACGGAGAAGGCACGGTCTGTCCCACTGGCGTGGGAAGCGTGTTCGACGGACCTCCAAACTTGCGAGTTGGGCCCTTCTTCCCAGCACCTAAATAACGGGACAACGGGGCAACACGTACACAGTGGGCAACGTGAAATGCGTTGTGTGACACCTGAAGGCAGCAGTGGTTTAAGCCAGTCGGCGACGCTGCACGACTTCGCTTCCTCGACGGCGTTGAAGAGGAAGGGCTGGAGGGCGCCCTGCGACTCGGCGACGGCCAGGGAGTGCGCACAGAAGTAGTGCCGTCTCGCGTCCCCCTCCCCCCCGCCTTTGCCCCGGCCCTGCCAGGCGCAGCGGAAGCTGACAAGCTCAGAGTCCGTCTCGGCGCGGTAGTCGGCCTCTGCGGTCATGACGAAGAAGGTGCGCGGCGCGTGCTCGTGCGGAACGATCAGCGCCTCCTGGTGAGCGATAAACCAAGCGGCTGTCTCGTAGTCTTCGTTCCAAGGCTGCCTGCGGCCAGCCTATCCGAGCAGGACACGTCAGCCACCGTACAGAGCAGAGCATGCATGCCATAACTTAATGCGCGTTTAAAAATGCGCGTTTACCGTCTCCGGCGCGGTGTGGGTGTTGTGGGTGTTGTGGGTGTTGTGGGTGTATTTTATGTAACGCCGAAAATTTCCTCTCTGGGTGTCACCGGGTGTAACGAACCTGGGTGTCGCCGGAGGCAGACCCTCTTTGGGAAGGGCAGTGGAGAGTTACACACCCAAATGATATTTTTTGCTCTGACTTGTTGTGACGCTGAGGGTTAGCTTAGGCTTAGCTTCTTCGTTGCCAGCCGTCACCGCGTGGTGCTGCAGGGCGCGCGTGAGCCCCTTTTCCGCCAACGCAAACGCCGACAACACCCAGGTGGACTCTGCATCCTGCCTTCTCATCATCGTCTCGGCTGCCCGATCTTCCTTGTGCTGGCCAGTTGCGCTTGCCGAGGCGGGCGCGGCCGTCCCGTGGGCGACGTCGACGTGGCCTGCTGCTGGCGCCTCCGCTCGGCGCCATCACGCTGGTGCGCAGCCCATTGGCGAAGTCGCGCCTTAGGAGTCGCGCTTGTTGACACGTAACTCCGCATCGTCCCTGAGCAGGGCGGCGAGCACTCCTCTCGTCTCGCCTTCCGGAACAAATGTCGCGTCACGGCTGAACCTCAATGAACCAAAAGAAGCAGGACAGTGCCAGTCGCTGTGGGCGTCGTTGGAGGTAGGCAGACGACGCTCCTCCGATTGTTGGCCCAGCATCAGAATCTGTGAGGGATGCGGTCATCCTTGCACCAGTCAAACTGCATGGGCAGAGACTTTCCGAGATCCCAGGACCTGAAAGCCGGCTGGCTATGCATGACGATGTGGTGGGGAATGACGACGCGCCGCGACTACTGTTGTGCCATGTATGTCCACTGCACCACACGTCAGTGACGATGGTGAAACGGTGCTTTCCACACCAAATGTGATTGTCGAACCAGCCAAAAGTCTAAGCCTAAGCCTATGCGAGTCCTAAGTTGAGCCTAAGCTTAAAAACAAGTCAGAGCGAAGAATATCATTTGGGTGTGTGTCTCTCAACTGGCACTCCCAAAGGGGATCTGCCTCCGGTGACACCCAGGTCCGTTACACCCGGTGACACCCACAGAGGATATTCCCCCCCCCCCCGACAGAGCTTTTGTCCGCCTTCAGTAAAACATGCATGCACTATGCAACCGCACAGACTTGTTTCTTAAGTTTAGGCTTAGGTTTAGGCTAAGGCTTAGGCTTTTGCATAGGCTTAGGCTTGTGTTGGTCGTGAGTTGCATCAATGCTCAAAATGGAAAATATGAGCAACGGCAGATGATCGACCCCTAAACATTTACCCACCAGAACCTCCTCCTAGTCTCCTTGTTTAGACCTTGGGCACAGTTGGATGCATTGCATGCATCGAATAGTATTTGCCGATTTTCGGCGTGGAACAAAACGCGCGCTCTGCGCTCTGCGCTCGTGCGCTCTAAGCAACCACACCAAAATATTTCTTTACTAAATTTGGCTTTTTCGAGGCTTAGGCCAGATATGCGAGGCTCAGGCCAGATTTTCGAGGCTTAGGCCACACATGCGAGGCTTAGGCCAGATATGCTGAGGCTTGGGCCAGATATGCTATGGCTTAGGACCAGATATGCTGAGGCTGAGGCCAGATATGCTATGGCTTAGGCCAGATTTTCGAGCCTTAGGCCACATATGCTGAGGCTTAGGTGCCTAAGGGCCATCCAGGCCCCAGCATGGGATGTGAAAAAAAAATGAGAAACCGTATGGCGAATAGTGTCACTCCAAATCAAAGTATTTTCAGTCTGTGGTTTGCTGCACTAGCTCAGTGGATAGAGCACCAAATTGCAAAACCGAAGGTCCCCGGTTCGATCCTCGCTGGCAGTGGAGTGCGTGAGCGCACGGGCGCGGAGCGCACGAGCGCAGAGCGCAGAGCGCGGAGCGCGGAGCGCGTGGAATGAATGGCCTACGCCCGATTTTCGTGTTCCTCTTCTGCGTGGATTTACGTTGGCCTGCTCTGCTTTGGCTAAGGCCTAGTCCTCGGTGCTGTTGCACGGGCTCGGAACCGAAGGATGGAGTCCCTTCCTCGCGGGGTGCTCGAAGAAATCGTAGCTAGCCTGTCTTTGCAAGAAGTCGCGACATTGCGTGGCACGTCGGCGTTTTTTGCCTTTCGCCTTTTCAAAGTCGACACCGCCTGGCTCGTGGACGCTTGCGAGATGACCGTCCGGCTGCCAGAGTACAGAGGAGACTCCATGGTTGGTTTACAGAAAGCAGACGTAGCGAAGAAGTGCAAAGCGTCGTCTGCAGGAATAATTTTTGAAAAACAGTGTGGACATTTATCTCCACAGAAAAACAAACAAATTGCCATTTTAAGAGTAGAATTAATTGGCTTGAGCTTTGAGAGTTTGGAAAATGAAGGGCAGCATGTTGAACCTGCAAGGTAAATCCTCAAGACCCTCTTACTTGGGACACTACAGCTGGAGGATGTACAGTATGTACATATCATGCTTACAGCAGTTGCGTTGCGTGGGTGCTATGAACACTTGGGTAGCATTGTGAATGGCTCTAGGAAGTGGAACTCGTGACGTCGAGGCGTGTTCGAAGCGTCTGCAGTCATTGCATTGCGAGAGGGAGGCCAATGGACGAATTGGTAGGATTCCTGCAGAGATGCCGCCAACAGTTGACATCGAATCAAGAAGGGGCTGTTGCGCACCTGACTTCTTTCACGCTCATGGTTGGTGGTTGATGCCCGTATAAATTTGTTTAATTCAAGTCATTAGTGGTTTTATGTATTCTAGTCCAACCACATTTTTACAATTTTTCTAGTCTTCAAGACAAGTTTTCTCAAATGCAAATGAGAACCTGTTGTTTTGATCAGGGTGTACGCGTCAGCGTACAACCCTAATATGTGACGACTTCTCAATGCGGCTTTTTGAATTTTCGATCGCCTATAACTTTTAATTGCCTGAACGGATATGGACGCGTTATAGCTCAAACGAACCGCCTTCTTCTGGGGCATCGAACGCGCCATAACGCGTTTCCTTGTTTTGCTGCAAGGGGGCGATACCCCCAAAAATGTTGTGAAAACGCGGGTTTTTTTTTTCGTGTTCTCTGCCACTTTTTTGGACCGCCACTCCTGAACGCCGCTAGCGATTGGGCTAAAACTTGGCATGGATACGCAGTCTATGGTGGCAATTTCTACCTCAAATGCATTTGCTCCTAGTTGCTTCCAGTCTTGAGTTATGGCCGAGTTTGCCCGATTTTTTGGACATAGCCGTTTTTTCGGCCAAAACTTTGTCAGCTATAGGCGCTTCAACCGCTCATCGGAGAGATTCGCTATAATTGTGAAAGTTGACCGCCCAGACATGTATCATTTCACTTTCAGCAATTCAGGTCGCTCCGACGTCCATGTCGCCATAGCCGAATTTTTTTGATAGTTCCGACAAGAGTAAAACTCCAAAAAATGCCATGTAAACCCCCAATTTTTTTTTGATTTTCGTGAACAATACGTCAAGGCGAGTGATTGGTAGTCAATGTTTTTAACGTTTAATCAATGGATAATGAGATATGAGCTCCTGAACCTTT
This sequence comes from Paralinhomoeus sp. GSCO2_6, assembly GCA_030248085.1. Classification (NCBI taxonomy): domain Eukaryota; kingdom Metazoa; phylum Nematoda; class Chromadorea; order Monhysterida; family Linhomoeidae; genus Paralinhomoeus; species Paralinhomoeus sp. GSCO2_6. The sequence goes on from JASAMY010003649.1 coordinate 26,196, forward strand.
AAAAAATGATTTTATTTTTAATTTTTTTTTTTATAATTTTTTTGTTAAAGAAATCGGCATGAAACTTTGCAAGCGTATGCTGTATACAATCAGAAATTAATCCCCCAAATGGATTCTTTCTAAATGCCCACAATCTTGAGATCCGGAACACTTAGTAATGTTGCGTCTTGGACAACAAATCGAGAGGTCGCGGGTTCGACTCCCGCTGGTGTCTCTTCCATCTCCTATGGCCCAATGGGAAACCAATCAGTACTGCGTTACCCCACTGTCCCTTCCCATGTTGTTCCCACGACCCACGCTAAATTTTTTTAGTTTTTTTTTGTTTTTCAGGCTTTAGTATATTTTTTTGGCTGACTTTTGGGATGTGCACTTTTATGTGCAACCGCACAAGCCGCACAGGCCGCACGCGCACGCACGCACGCACGCACGCACGCACGCACGCACGCACGCACGCACGCACGCACGCACGCACGCACGCACGCACGTATGTACGTACGTACGCACGTACGTACGAACGAACAAACGCCCGCCCGCGGGCCAGCCAGCAGGAACGAGGCAGGCAGGCAGGAAGGCGTCCCTAGCAAGGCATCGCCTCTATCGCTTTCCCAAGCCATAAAACGCGATCAATCCTGCCGCGTCCTCAGGCGTGCGCCCCAAGCTACAGAGTCGAGAAGCGGCGGCTCAAATAGGTCAAAGGAATCAAAGGTGCCGCCTGTTGCAAATCAAAGGCGCCGCCTGGACATCCATCTGCTGTGCCAGCGGACGACGTCGAGATAGCGTTGCTCTCCTGTGCCCTCACCACACATGTAAATAGCCCACCAAAGTCTGTGCTCGTTTACACAGTCGCACAGTATTGTCTCTCGTGTCCTGCGTAGTAATTCCAAATTGTATAAGTATAGGTATGTTCCAAATTGAGCGGTTGTGGTGTAGATAGGAAATGGTAGTGTTAGACGCAACACAATAGTGCACTATTGGTAACATTTTCTAGTGCTGTCGCTGCCCTAGATAACAGATGGCGTTCTTCCGAATGTCTTTGGCTAATTATGCGGCCCTAGACCCTAGACAGGAAGGCGTCACGTAGATGGGTATGCTATATGGGCCATTGACGGCCGCCTAGCGTTGCCCCTAATCCAACAACAACAACAACAACAACAGCAACAAGAACATGAACAAGAACAAGAACAACAAGAACAACAACAACAACAAGAACAACAACAACAACAACAACAACAACAACAACAACAACAACAACAACAACAACAACAACAACAACAACAACAACATTCATTCGTTCGTTCCATCGTTCGCTCGTTCTTTCGTGCATGTGTGGGTACGCTTTTTACGCCAAAGGAAAAATCTTACGAAAAAACACTGTATTAAGGAAAAATTTGCAGGCGGCTGCAAAAAAAGGAGAATATGTGACGCTCTAATGTTGCAGTCCAGTTTGGAAAAGAGCGGTATTAAGGCATGCCCCACTGCGTTCTAGCCACTTCCACACTGCAGCTGATCAACTTCAGTTTGAACAAACCATGTATATTAATCCGAACCGAACGCCGCAAAACGTCACATATTCGGCGTTTGTTGTGCGAGCCATTTCACTCAGCCAAGCCTAAACACCAAAAACGTCCATCAACTCATAGCTCATCTCCATAACAAAACGTTATCATTGCCCATCACCATGAGAGCCAAAGTATGTTTTGCATAATCAATCGGGGTGCCCTGCTAAAAACTGTGACATGTGGATTCGTGATGATGTACAGTTGGTAATGTGTAGGTAGGCGTCAGGCGAGACGTACATACGTACTACAATCCGGCTCCATTCCCTTGTGGCGTTCCGCCAAAATGACGAACTGTTTGTACAACATTCGTATCTTGTCCCCCAGCGATTTGTGTAGTGCCCTAATGCGTGCGTGTGTGCTGCGTGCTTGCCAGCCTGCCTGTGTGCGTCAGTGTATGCGCGCGTGCATGCGTGCGTGCGTGCGTGCGTTCGTGCGTGCGTGCGTGCGTGCGTGCGTGCGTGCGTGCGTGCGTGCGTGCGTGCGTGCGTGCGTGTGCATGGGGGTTCCATGGACATGTGCTAATTTCTCGCATTCGCTCTATGTAAATGTCAGTCAGTTCCAGTCACCGTTACTTTCGCAGCACATTTCCGTTGTGGGCGAACACAACAAACGCCGAATATGTGACGTTTTGCGGCGTTCGGTTCGGATTAATATACATGGTTTGTTCAAACTGAAGTTGATCAGCTGCAGTGTGGAAGTGGCTAGAACGCAGTGGGACATGCCTTAATACCGCTCTTTTCCAAACTGGACTGCAACATTAGAGCGTCACATATTCTCCTTTTTTTGCAGCCGCCTGCAAATTTTTCCTTAATATATTTTCAAATTGAATTTAGTTGAATCGGTCTAGACAGGGAAAGCGCCAACGTCTGCTCACTGATACCTACTTCAGGATTCTCTGGGCATTTGTGTGCGATGTCCTGATGAGGTTGCTATTTTGTTTTCATTTTGTTTATGAGATTTAGTAGGTTGCACCAAGGAGCACATGCATTTGCAGTTGCCCATTATTTGAGTGTTAACACACCAAATTATTCACTCAAATTTTTCTTTGTTCTGTTGTTTAGTGATGATCTTTTAGTGTGGAGCTTCGTCGTCTCCAACTGCTGCTTCAACCTGACAGTGACTTTCTCTGTGAAGAGGTGAAGGCACTGTTGCGCAGAGGTCTGCCAAGTGTCGAATGTTTGATTCTCCGCTGCGACTCCATCTGGGGGGATTCCGATGACCGTTGGACGTTGTCCACCAACTCGAACTGGCTCGGCCTCGTCCATCTCGCGTGCGACAACTACTACTTTACGCGCGACTTTGTCGAGTCGGACGCGATGGCCAGTCGATTGGAGCGGCTCCGAGTCCGTTTCCGAGAGATGCCTGACCTCGACCACCTCGGTTCCAGTCGTTTTTGGGCGCTGACGTGTCTGAACCTTCGCTATATCGAGGCGATCACGAGAGAGGGCTCGACGCGCTGTCAATTTCCCGTCGCCGCGCTTTGCGCCGCCCCAAACTTACGCCATCTGCGAGTTAGTCGTGTCAAGGTGTTGACTAGAAGTATGGAGGACGTCGTCGTCTCGTACGGCGAATTCGTCGCTGCTGCCGAGAAACTGCGAACTCTTGCTGTGATGAAGGTGTCTGTATTTGGAGGTATATTTGGCGTTGACCCCATTGACTGGCCTGAGACTCGCGCCCCACTGACGATTGTGACGAGGTCCAGTTGGGACGTTCCAGTTGCGCCTTCGGATGGAATCACCGGAGGCAACGTGCGAATCGTCGAAGATGAAAGCGAACTGATCTGGTCACTGAGTGATGACATGTGCTGTGCTACTACAGCTCCATTCTAAAGACGCTACGAAACACGTAGTGTGTGCTGTGTGACGAGGTTCCCTACAGCACTCCACAAACGCCACAGACAGACTGACAGACACAAAAGACGGTTAGACTCTACCTACCCCCCTGTTGCAAAAGTTGGCCTTAGACAGCCAGCGCCTGAGCATGTATTAAAAACGATTGTACAGTGATCCATAGGTACCCTGTCAAAAACTTATTAGGACACCGCTCAGTTGTAGCAGATGCGTCAAAACGTGCATAGCAAATACCCATTTTTTGTTAAAAATCATCGCTGTTTCAAAGTTTTGTCCTCTACACATTGCGACACAGGCAAAAAATTGACTGCTGAACGTCGTTTAGTCATTTTTGGCATTAATATTGAGTAGAATTTACATACCGTAAACCTTAGTTAGCCCCCCCCCCCCCGCATAATTCTACCCCCCTCCTATAATTATACACCCTCCCAAGACCACTTCGAGCCCCCCCTATTCTACAATTACACTTTCTCCCTGAATGGACCATAGTTCAAAAGACAATTTTTTTTCAAATCTATAAGGCAAAAAAGACTGTCTAGGTATGTCTGTACTGCTGTGGGTCTCATCCAGAGGTCGTGCTCGTGTGGTTGTGGTTGGATAGGATTCGCATTGCAGTTGCAAAGAGGGTGCAAGTACTGTTTGGTTTTGAGTTTTGCAGTTTGGCAGGTGTTTGGGGTATGTATCTGGATTCATTCATCTTGCGCTGTCAATCGGAAAGTTTGGTGCGCACTTTTTTGGGTTCTACCTACATTCTAGGTACTTATGGTACGTACGTACAGTACGGCATTCTGCAATTTTTGCAATTTTGCAATTTCGCATTTTTTTATGGAAACATTTAATTTATTGGACAGCAAATTGAGTTCTGTGCTGCTCATGTTCCGCACGTCTTACACGTTCGCATACCTGCAACTGGTGGGGGGGGGGGGGTTGGGGGGCCCGCACTATTTTTCCAACACCCACCCAACTCCCCCCCCCCCCCCAACCCTCCCCCCCAGAATATTCCCAAGAGATTTTCACTCAGTCTAACACGATAAAAGTGAGCAAATGTTGGTGTATTTCAGTGCTTTTCAGTGTTATATGACCATAAAACAGCTAAATAACACTGTTTAGACCCTATTTATACCCATTGTTGACCAAAAAGTCGCAGTCTAACTCATAAAAAAATGGTTGGCTACCCCCCCCCCCACTTTTTGCTCCAGACACCCCCCCGCCAGCATTGGGCCTTTTACGCGCCCCCACTCTTCCGGACCCAGTTACGGGTATGCACGTTCGTTCCCTTTGCCGTGAGGTGTGGAAGGTGAGGAAGGTGGGGTGGGAGACAAACTACTGCCAAAGACAATCAGTCTGATCGTGTCATGACTGAGCCTGACAGACCGAGACTGCGCTGTACATGTGATTTACGTGGGTATTATTCGTAATCGAGTCCACAACGTGACGCTGCCGTCTCTAGGGCTTGAACAGAAATTGAGCTGGGAATCCGCGGAGAGATTTGCCTGCGATTGCGACTCCGCACGCAATGTCTTTCCCTATTCAAAACAGCCCTAAAGCTATGCGATGTGTACATACGTACGTGCAGAAGCCATAGGTAAATCGAATTCAGTGTTTCGGCATTGGATTTCGCGTCTGTTTGATTTAACATCGCAGGCGTTAATGCTCCGACTTTACTCAAGCTGCGCGGAGCGAGCCAATGTTGCTCCCTCCCCACAGGTCAGATTTCACTGTGCCCGCAGGCAGTCAGCAGGTGCATTTTCAAAGGACTAAAGGTCGGTAGGACGGTAGGCTTGTGGGGAATGGCGTGGGAGTGAGGAAGGGGTCCAAAGCTGCGATTCAATAATACCTACACTCTGTGAGTTCTATGAGCCATATTTTAACTTCATTTCGACACATTACAAGGTAAACAATCAGGATCGGCCGTGCTAGTACTAGGCCATCGCCATTCCTTGGCCAGCGAGGAGCGTGTATGTAGGTTGGGCGCCACCCACCCGCAGTTTCCCCTGTCAAGCAGGAAAGCAAGTCTTTGCGGCGTCGCCAGGTAAGAAAGCGTGCATCCCTTGCCCAGCGTGAATTTATAACGCAGTGGTGCTGGTACGTATCATTACCACTGAGCTGACTCACTCTCATTGTTAAAATTTGTACTGTAAACCACTATTAAAGAGCTTACAATGTGCGCAGATTTTGCGTATGGGTGCAAATGTAATTCATCATTCTGTTTACATGCGCGTATCCATTACAGTCGTCCCTGCTTCGACATCTGGACTCAGGCAGAAACTGGGTGACGCAGTGGACATAGCAGGATGTATAGTAAATGGCTTTCAGCTCATGAAAACACGCTTCTGGGCTGTCTTCTGGGTTTGCAGTGAACGTTTCGAGTTTTGTGTTTGTTTTGTTTGGGCTTTGAGTAAAATGCTAAAATTGTCGCGCTAATGATTGCAAAGTTTGCAACCAGACTGTGACTAGTGCAGTCTGAAAATGAAATTTCTGAAATTATTCGAGCGAACAGATTCACTGCTTTTCTATGGACAAGTTAACATTCCCAGTGTTTTCTGCACGACTGCTCCAATGGCTCGTTCATACGTACCCACCAAACAATTTCTCAAGAAATGACTAAGCACTGCTCATGAATTGTCTTCCTGCGTGTTATTGACGGAAGCCAGACACTGTCTATTGGTATTGCACGCGTACTGACGGATGGCGCAAGAAAAAAGATAGTATTGAGAAGGGTTTCTGTCCTTCAAAACACTTCCCTATTACGTAGGTTTCCCTGCAATACCCTGGCAAGAGTAACGTGGCAATACATTCCTACCTGCGCTTAATTTAAACCCTGGTCACGCTGTGCTGTGTGCTATGCAGACGATGCAGCTATGTACCGTATGGAACCGCTCATGTCACCGTCGCCATGTCATGACATGTCATGCTTTGTACAATACGTGCGCACGATGACAGAGACCTAGATACCGTAAACCCTCTAATTATAGCCCTTCCCCAATAATTATACACCTTCCCAAGACAACTTGTTAGAGTGTACCAACGTGTGTGCACAGCGCCTTTGCTCCCTTGAAAATCGCCTCCACGCGCCTTTCCACCCTCAAAGCTTCCCACACATCGACACTTCCAGTTAATATGACCCCCCCCCCTATAATTATACACCCTCCTAGAGCTCGAACAAAACAATTAGCCACCCGGGGGCTAATTATAGGGTTTACGGTACATCCCATACCACGTCTCACCGAGACAAATTATCTACTTGTAGGACATGCGGGTTGAATTCACTGGTGGCGCGATCTTAATTGAAATACGCCTAACAAGCGGTGTGCCCTTGCTCCGCCGTTGCCATGACCACTGTATCGGCCGCTTTTTATCCCTGCGCCGATCGCAGTCTCTGTTTGTCTGTGGATTCATTAAGACAGAACCGCTCGTGTTAGGCGAGTTAGAGCAGGTCTCATGATAGAGAGGTCTGTTTGCCTGCGAATGGGGATTCTTGCCTGACCCATGTCCGATAAAGTTTCAACTAGCCAAACTTTGTAGAAGCAGAAACTGTTCACTGTGCCAGACTGCACCTTGGGGTGATGATTAATACTACGCAAGACAATAATGGCATGGTAAAGTGAAGCGCGTAAGATATAAGACAGGGTTGCGGAAACTGCAACCCAACCGCAAACTCGCCTGTAGGTATTGCTGCCACAATATTTATTACTCGTCTATGGTGGTCTGGTAGTGCATATATGTACCTGCCCGGTTTTTCTATGGACCTTTCTACTGCGCGCAACTTCCCACATGAAAACCGCTGGAGACTGGAATTGAAATGACGATAATTTTTCTGCCTTTAATAAGTACAATACCGCTTTTGACCCTAGGCTTGTCGTCTGCCATCTGCCCACTACAGATTCCGCTTTTAATCTTAATTTCTGCTTGTCACGTTCTTATGATCGCGGAAATGGAGTAGGTAACACCAACCGATAATCAAAAGCTTTTATCACTGCACCATTTCAGCTCTTGAAACAATTGAGTCCGTTTCCAATACAATCCACACCATGACGCTGGAAATTATAAGGGGCCAGTTGCGGTACCTTTAAGGGACCCCAGGCAGTGGTGGTCAATAGTAATGGCCAAACGCGGCTCTTTTTGCAACGGAAAGTGAGTGAACATTAGCGGACGAAGGCGGTATTCCTCTGGGGCATAAGCGGTATTCTTAGGGAGCCAAAAGTGTATCACGCAATTGAAATTGCCTAGTCGTGAGCTCGCGCGTCCGAACTTGACTGAATAGGTCTCTGTCAGTCTTTTCGATCTATTTTTAGACATTCTCCATACGTATTTCTGAGCAACAACAATAGAGCGCCGCGTTGCCGAGAGCCGCATGAAATGGGTGTCTGCGACAGCAAGGAGGTGCAACAGATGGCGCGACAGAACCGAAGCATCGAACGAGGCATCGCTGTCGAACGCAGGGCCAACAAGCGGCTCATCAAACTGCTGCTCCTGGGTACGGTACCGGAGTTGTGTCCTCGTTGGATACTGTAGTTGCAACGGGCGTGAGTATGCATTGAATCGGTTGATAGAAATTATAACGTATTTTTTGTGAATTTAAGAAAAAGCGTGCTGAAGTATTTACAGAAAAATTAAATTTTTATTTTTTTTTATTTTTGTATGGTACTGTGTGCATGCAGTGGAGAGAAACCGCAATTAATGAGCAACTGAGCAACTGAGCAAAACATTGGAAGCAGAAAATAACAACCAGAGTAATCACATTTTCTACTGTAGTAACAAAATATTGAGAGCATATTTGTGTGTGGTCTCGGTTTCTCTGACTTGAATGCGCAAGTTCAACGCTGTTAATGTTTATTCATTTATGCTTGACTTGACATACCTAAACATTGGGATGTAAACGTTTTAGAATTGCTCCAATCTTTTTCAGCAACTTTCTTGTTAGCTTCACGGACAAAATTCGCTCGCTATTGCATATAAATGTTTCGCGACAATTACACATTGAACATCAAGATTGCGTTATACAGTCGTTGACCCTTGCCACAAAATCACTATCGTATGCATCGTAGGTAGGTGACTGCATAATTGCCAGAAATTGTTTCAGGGCCAGGCGACTCTGGCAAGTCAACTATTCTCAAGCAGCTAAAGTTTGTTGAATTCATCCTGTATTTTCTAAGCAGCTTTGCACGGCATACAGTAGGTACAGAATACATGTAGGTATGTATATTTGTCAGCAAATGCACACTTTTGATTTGCAACTAGGTACACTACATTCCCAAACTAAACATGTTGTCATTGTTCACTACAACTTGTGAACCATTTCCCAATGTTGTGGACGCAGAGGTATATTTATACACTGTAACCCCCCCCCCCTTGCCACTATGATTAGCCGTCTACCTTACATATATACATGTGCTTGTATGTGTAGGTAAAGTTAAAGAAAGAGACTGAATATGACAGGACAGTGTGAGAGTGTGCGCACATGTGATCGTACAACATTGTCAGACTCAGACAAATTGCCTCCCCCGCCAAAATTACCCCCCCCCCCCTCCCCCCATCTACAGAGTCAAATTTCGCATGCATTTTGTTGGGTTGAGATGATGAGATGCAACTGCATGAGGTCATTCAATGGCCTATGACACCTTTCCTTCTGAGGGGCACCAAAAGACATTAGGAAGAACGTCAGCTGTAATCTAAGGCATCGGCCCCCGTAGAAAATCCATCAAGGAGAAGCGCTGCCCCAAATGTAACATCGTCAAGACGTTAAACGTCAACACTTCCTGCCAGCAATTCGCCTGTGCCGCTGTAGTGTACCTACCACATTGTACAGCTCAAGCACAAGTGTACAAACTTACACTTACCCCTATGCATAGGCGAAAATACAATTCTACAAAGCGTGCGACGCGTGCAGGATCCTGCACGACGACGGCTTCAGCGAGCTGGAGGTGGAGCAGCGTAAGGCGGTCGTCTACAGCAACACCGTCAAGGCCATGAGCGCCATCCTCACCGCCATGCACGACTACTCCATTCCGCTCTCCTCCCCAGACCTCATGGTATATACGCACTGGCGTATTATGCGGGAAGTTGCATTACAAACACGTGTACAACTACACTGCACACCAACAGCAAGCTGTTGGGAGTTTTTGGTCGAGAACGTGCTCTCTCCTCGGCTGCCACAATGACACCGACATGTTTGCGTGCTCCAGCGGTGCACCAATTCAATACCGCCCCAGTGCAAAACCTTGGGCCCCAGGGCAGGGCAAAACCTCACTACTGGCGCAATTCATTAGTTCCCAGGGGTGTGCACTGTGCACAGAACAAAAAGGTATGGAGAGACAGTCGCGCTAGTTGCTCCCTTAGTGATCCGGCAATTCCCTCTTGTGTCTGCTGCTGACGCGTGCGTGTAGGCAACATTCACGCAAACAACGTCCTTGTTCCGGTACCTCACGTCACTGGGAGACCCCTCAGTCTAGCCACCCCCCCCCCCCACCCAACCAACTGTTGACACATCAAGCATGGACGCATCCCTCAGCTCAATCAAATCACAGCCGCTGTTGCAGGAGGAAGCGCGTCTGGTGCAGCAGGTGGTGGCGAAGGAGGAGGCTGATCAGCCATTTGACGGCGCGCTCTACACGGCCCTGAAGCGACTCTGGAGCGACGGGGGCGTTCAGAAGATGTTCGAGAGAAGGTCCGAGTTCAACCTCGATGACTCATCCTCTTAGTGAGTCACCATTCTTGATTGACCATTAGTGCCTTATCTCAGTCCACACTTTACATTCAAACTGAAGTCACGTTCAAGTCACGCTTTTCAAATCGCGTACTCCAGAGATAAAGCCTATGTAGATATGACAATCCATTCTTAGTACTCACTCACGAATACCTTGTGTAAACCATTGCCCGAACCTTGTGCACGTGTTGAAACGTTTTCTCTTCACAAAGTCACAACATGAATTATTTTTCTTGGGTAACTGTATTCTTGTGAAGTCAATTTCAGTTTCCTGGACGAGCTGGACAGAATCAACGCGCCTGGCTACAAGCCGACGCACCAAGATATCCTCAGAACGCGCGTCGCGACAGTCGGCATCATTGAGGTGTCCTTTACCATCAAGAAGTGGGAGTTCAGGCGAGCACTTTGGCGTTTTTTTTTTTGTTGAGTTGTTATAGTTTTTTTTCTGAGTTTGCAAAGTTTGTACATGTTCATTCCATTGCAATTGCAACCACCAGTATGAAAGCACTGAATGGCGGGTACAAAACGACTTGTTTCAGAATTTTCGACGTCGGGGGCCAGAGATCGGAGCGGAAGAAGTGGATCCACTGCTTTGACGACGTCCACGCCATCATTTTCATCACTTCCTTGAGGTGCAATTCAACTTTGCCTTTGCATATTGGCATCAATCACCCTCTCAGAACACAACCTCTTAGTCAAAATTTAGTATGTGGATAAAATGAAACGTTTTAGCGAGTTCGACCAGAATCTGTTCGAAGACAGCAGCACCGTGAGTTGGCACTTGTTAAAAGATTGCACAATGTATTTGTATTACGAGTATAAATTTCATTGCAATTGAAAGAAAGTGTAAGTGAGACTCTTAAATTTGAACTTAAACTCAGCTCAAAACCGAGTTTCGTAACACTGCAATTTAACTTTTTTAAATCATGTTTGCGTAACAAGTGCAGGGAAGTACTGTAGTAACCAGTGTAAACCAGCTGAAACCGGTTCAGAACCGTATGGTGGAGTCGCTGCGGCTGTTCAACACGATCATCAACAGCCGCTGGTTCCAGGAGACGGCGATCATTCTCTTCCTCAACAAACGAGACCTCTTCGCCCACAAACTACAGGCACAGCGCTCCATACGCATCGCCCTGCCAGACTACACGGGTCAGCTTTTTAGCTTGGACACGGAGAAAGACACTTGTCAAAGACACTAACATTTTCTTACCTACTTGTATCGTTTCAGACAGGTGGACTATGCGCTAGACAAATCTGGATGGCCGGGCCGAGAAGGGATTCAAAATTCTGGGGCCCCACAGTTAGAGGAATGAAGTCATAGAATATGTTTAGTTGGATTGGAAGCCCACTCTACCAAAAAACTGTCAGCGAGCCAAAGTGACGTACCTATAACAGTGGAGCAAAACATGCTTTGCAAGGGAAGGGTGCTGGGCCGCAGTCTGTGCACTGCTGTGGACCCATTGCACCGTTGTAGGGCCCGACACGTACGAGGAGTCGGTGGCGTACGTGCGGCGGACGTTCGAGTCGAAGAACGAGAACGTCGACAAGGCCATCTACTCGCATGAGACCTGCGCCACCGACACCAACCAGGTGCGTGCGTGCGTGCGTGCGTGCGTGCGTGCGTGCGTGCGTGCGTGCGTGCGTGCGTGCGTGCGTGCGTGCGTGCGTGCGTGTCGGACGTGACCGACGTACACAAACTACTGTAGGTGGAGTTGGTGCTGGGCAACGTCATCGACCTCGTCATACAGAAGACTCTCGAGAAAGTCGGCATTCAGTAGTGGAGACATCCCGACAGCCAATCTCCCATTGTGATCGACCACCATTCATTGTCTGCCAATGCGAGTATGTAGTTTTGAACACGAGTGTGGGGTATGGACATCTTGAGAGAGTAAACGTTGCAAAGGAGCGTTGAGTTGCGCCGAATTCACAAATTTGTGTGTCTTGGACCAAAGACACAGCACAGTTTCAATTTGCAAGTCCATATCAGCGCAGCGCGTACCGTTGACGCGGAGGAGAAGCCTCATATGCATGCATGCGAACAAATTAGAAGAATTGTTTCTTATTTAAAAGACAGCCGAAGACGTGACTGCTTGTTCATCAAAGAAGGCAACTGAACATAAAACCACCGTGTTCGAAATAAGCGGGTAGATTGACAGGAAGGCTGAAATAAAGCAACAGGCGAATGAGGAGCCCAGAAATGTTGCGGAATTGACAGATAACCAACCACGTTCAGTCTTAAGCGATCCTCGCTGTTAGCCCATAAAGCGTGACTCCACTTGACATCAAGTGGTGCCGTGACTCCCACCGTGACTCCCTAAAAAATCGGCATTTGCTAAGACAAAAAAAAATTTCTAGGCGAGACAAGGCAAAGGAGAGAAAAGAAGGAAAAGCATCACTCCCCAGAAATCGACGATTTCCGCTGTGCTGGCAGGGATTAGTTTAGGACGACTTGAAAAACCGTCCGTCTATCATAGGAAAGTGAATCAGTTTTGCATGCCCCACTCTTAGTAAACATATACTCAAGCATGTAGTTTTGGACCTTCCATGTCAACTTGTGTGATGATCTTCACAACTGTCCTGTGCCTCGTGCTCGCTCAGTCATGCTTGCTGCTTTGCTAGGCTTACGTACATTTGCACTAGGAATGAAGCTGCTATTATTTGACTGTACTCGTTTGACATCAAGCTAAGCAACCGAGTGATTGTGTGACTGGTAACATGCCAGTTGCTTAGCAACACACAACACTATGCTCAACAATGCACCACATTTGCAAAACTCCAAACACAACACCAATCACAAGTAGAGAGCTTAGATAGGTAAACAGCTGTAGTTATGGCACTGGTGACACACGACCCTGTTGTTAACTAAAAAAGGAAAGCACAATGATCTAGAAAGTCTGAACCAGTCGAATTTTCGGTTTCCCAGAAAAGCGTGGGTCATCAAACAGATACATCAAACAGATACGTGACTGCATAATTGCCAAAAATTGTTTCAGGGCCAGGCGACTCTGGCAAGTCAACTATTCTCAAGCAGCTGAAGTTCGTTGAATTCATCCTGTATTTTCTAAGCAGCTTTGCACGGCATACAGTAGGTACAGAATATGTATATGTATGTCCGTATTTGTCCGCAAATGCACACTTTTGATTTGCAACTACATATACATACCAAAACTGAACATGTTGTCATTGTTCACTACAACTCGTGAACCATTTCCCAATGTTGTGGAGCGCAAAGGTATATTAAGGAAAATTTTGCAGGTGGCTGCAAAAAAGGAGAATATGTGACGCTCCTTTAGGCCCAGTTTGAAAAAACGCGGTATTAAAAGTAGCCACTTCATCAGATGATCAACTTCAGTTTGGACAAACCGTGTATAATCGAACCAAGCGCAGCAACACGTCACATATTCGGCGTTTGTTGTGCTCGCTTGGATCACTGGAAAGGCAGTCCAGGCTACATGAGGACCGAGGCCTTTCATTCCTTGGACTCAGAGACGAGAGCGGGCCTTGTCCTTGACTGGACGTCTACAGATGGCAGTTCCGTCCGTCCATAGGCACAGGCTAACAGAAGCGGAACAAAGATGAAGAGAATCGAAGATTGAATGTAGGGTATACAATGTACTTGGTATTCAAGATCGTGAATTGATGGTGCATATCACTTACTGTAAGGGCAAGCCACATATTAAAAATTTAAGATGGGCAGGGTAGCGAAATTATTTATGCAGAATCTTTGGCTGTGTGCCCTGTCCATCCATACGATGCCTAATGAATGATGCGCATCGTCAGAGAGATGAAAGAGTTTGTGAGGGTGGATTGATAGTGGTAGTGTTGTGGCTGTGTGCGATGGCTCGCACAACAAACGCCGAATATGTGACGTGTTGCTGCGCTTGGTTCGATTAGGTATACACGGTTTGTCCAAACTGAAGTTGATAATCTGATGAAGTGGCTACTTTTAATACCGCGTTTTTTCAAACTGGGCCTAAAGGAGCGTCACATATTCTCCTTTTTTTTGCAGCCACCTGCAATATTTTCCTTAATACAGTGTTTTTTCGTAAAAGAAAGATTAATCGAAAACTCACGCACGCACAAACATACAAACCCACAGCAGCAGACCAGAACGGACGCATGCTCAGTGTTGCACCATCAAGCTTATGAAAAGCGTGTATACCACTGTACACATTGTGCGTGCGTGCGTGTGTGCGTGCGTGCGTGCGTGTGTGCGTGCGTGCGTGCGTGCGTGCGTGCGTGCGTGCGTGCGTGCGTGCGTGCGTGCGTGCGTGCGTGCGTACGTGCGTGCGTACCTACGTGCGTGCGTGCGTGCGTGCGTGCGTGCGTGCGCGCGCGCGCGCGCGTGCGTGCATGCGGGTGTGCAGATGTGTCATTTTTCATGTATCAGGGGCTGTAGCGAGCATTCGTCGATAAATACTTTTCCTAGCTCAAAAATTACCAAAATTCTGGTAAAAGAACCTAGAAAAGAGACAAAAAATGTGCAATGGACTGGAGACACTGCAGTAATGCAACGCTGATGGGTTTCCCAAGGGGACACGTGCAAAGGCACAGGCAGGCGTTACTGGGATTCGAACCAGCGACCTCTTGATTTAGGGAACATGGTAAAAAGAAGAATGTGCCCAGTAAACCATAGCTGGCATGTAGCAAGAGTCCCTCCGGCGATTTCATTTTTTGATGTGGAGCATAGATGCCTGCGAGGTTTCCGTCCAATTGATGCAGGCGCGAGTGGGCGACGAACCAAGAAGCTTGTTATGTAAAGTGGGTCCTGCCATCTCCAAAAACTTCTCGGTAATGCACAAGCGTATGGAAGCGTGTTATGACTTAATCGATTCCCCCTTTGAATGCGCTTCTTTTGAGCTATCACGCGCCAGAATTCGTTCAGGAAATGAAAAATAATGCACGATCATAGTTCCAAATTTTGCCCAAAATGGGGGTGCGCCAAGAGGGTCGAGCTGCGAAACATGGAAATCGGAGCGTTCCCATTCTCGAAAGTGACCTATTCCAGGTCCAGACGAGTAACTTTCATCATTACAGCACAGCTCTGCGACGAACGGTTGAAGCGTCTATAGCTAACAAACTTTTGGAACAAAACACCTAAAAAATGGCCTTTCGAAGAGGGCTGACAGAGACACGGGCATCGGAGCGCTCCCATTTGTCGAAAGTAACCTATTCCAAGTCCGTACGATTAACTTTTGCCATTACAGCACAGCTGTGTCACGAACGGTTGAAGCGCCTATACAGTAGGTGACAAACTTTTTTTGGTCGGATTTGCCGAAATTTTGGTACCCAATATCTCATTATGTGGTTAGAATTTCAAATGTCATGCAAGCGCCCCAGACATTCTTTGTAAAGCTGTTCACGAAAATCAAAAAACATTTGGGGGTTTACTCGGCTTTTTTTCGACTTTTACTCTTGTCGGGTTTTGGCCAAAATAAAACGACTATGTCCCAAAAAATGACCAAATCGGCCATAACTCTAGATCCGTAGCACCTAGACGAATTTACCTTGGGGCACAAAATTGCGATTATATACCACGTGTTCACGCCAAGTTTCGTCAAAATCGTCAGCAGCGTTCCAGAGCGGCGACCCAAAAAGTGCGTGCAGAACAGGAAAAAAAAACACCACTTTTTCGGAACATTTTCGGACATTTCGTCTCAATGCGCTGGACTACCGAAACGCGGGATGGCTTATTCGATTCCGGTTCAGAAGGCGGTTCTTTTGAGCTATCATTCGCCAAAATCGGTTCAGGCAATCAAGAGTTATAAGCGACTGAAAATTCTACAAACCGCATTGAGGAAGTGCTCACATATTAGGGTTGTACGCTGACGCGTACACCCTGATTTATACACTGTAAACCCCCCCCCATGCCACTTTCATTAGCCCTTTAGCTTACATGTGCTTGTATGTGTAGGCAAGAAAGAGACTGAATATGACAGGACAGTGTGAGAGTGTGCGCACATGTGATCGTACAACATTGTCAGACGCAGCGGCAACAAAACTTTCTTCGTATGTACATAGCAACAAACCCCCCTCCCCCGCCTAAGTCTCCCTACTTACAAATTGCCTCCCCCGCCAAAATTACCCCCCCCCCTCCCCCCATCTACAGAGTCAAATTTCGCATGCCTTTTGTTGGGTTGAGATGATGAGATGCAACTGCATGACGTCATTCAATGGCCTATGACATTTTTCCTTCTGAGGGGCACCAAAAGACATTAGGAAGAACGTCAGCTGTAATCTAAGGCATCGGCACCCTTAGAAAATCCATTAAGGAGAAGCGCTGCCCCAAATGTAACATCGTCAAGACGTTAAACGTCAACACTTCCTGCCAGCAATTCGCCCGTGCCGCTGTAGTGCACCTACCACATTGTACTGCTCAAGCACAAGTGTACAAACTTACACTTACCCCTATGCAGTAGGCGAAAATACCATTCTACAAAGCGTGCGACGCGTGCAGGATCCTGCACGACGACGGATTCAGCGAGCTGGAGGTGGAGCAGCGCAAGGCGGTCGTCTACAGCAACACCGTCAAGGCCATGAGCGCCATCCTCACCGCCATGCACGACTACTCCATTCCGCTCTCCTCCCCAGATCTCATGGTATATAAGCACTGGAGTATTATGCCGGAAGTTGCATTACAAACACGTGTACAACTACACTGTAAACCAACAGCAAGCTGTTGGGAGTTTTTGGTCGAGAACGTGCTCTCTCCTCGGCTCCCACAATGACACCGACATGTTTGCGTGCTCCAGCGGTGCACCAATTCAATACCGCCCCAGGGCAGGGCAATACTGGCGCAATTCATTAGTTCCCAGGGGTGTGCACTGTGCACAGAACAAAAAGGTATGGAGAGACAGTCGCGCTAGTTGCTCCCTTAGTGATCCAAAATTCCCTCCGGTGTCTGCTGCTGACGCGTGTGTGTAGGCAACATTCACGCAAACAACGTCCATGTTCCGGTACCTCACGTCACTGGGAGACCCCTCAGTCTAGCCACCCCCCCCCCCCCACCCAACCAACTGTTGACACATCAAGCATGGACGCATCCCTCAGCTCAATCAAATCACAGCCGTTGTTGCAGGAGGAAGCGCGTTTGGTGCAGCAGGTGGTGGCGAAGGAGGAGGCTGATCAGCCATTCGACGGCGCGCTCTACACGGCCCTGAAGCGACTCTGGAGCGACGGGGGCTTTCAGAAGATGTTCGAGAGAAGGTCCGAGTTCAACCTCGATGACTCATCCTCTTAGTGAGTCACCATTCTCGATTGACCATTAGTGCCTTGTCTCAGTCCACACTTTACATTCACAAAGTCACAACACAAAATTTCTCTTCACAAAGTCACAACATGAATTATTTTTCTTGGGTAACTGTATTCTTGTGAAGTCAATTTCAGTTTCCTGGACGAGCTGGACAGAATCAACGCGCCTGGCTACAAGCCGACGCACCAAGATATCCTCAGAACGCGCGTCGCGACAGTCGGCATCATTGAGGTGTCCTTTGCCATCAAGAAGTGGGAGTTCAGGTTTGCATTTTTTTGTTGAGTTGTTATGGTTTCTTTTATTTTTCTGAGTTTGCAAAGTTTGTACATGTTCATTCCATTGCACTTGCAACCACCATATGAAAGCACTGAATGGCGGGTACAAAACGATTTGTTTCAGAATTTTCGACGTCGGCGGCCAGAGATCGGAGCGGAAGAAGTGGATCCACTGCTTCGACGACGTCCACGCCATCATTTTCATCACTTCCTTGAGGTGCAATTCAACTTTGCCTTTGCATATTGGCGTCAATCACCCTCTCAGAACACAACCTCTTAGTCAAAATTTAGTAAGTGGATAAAATGAAACGTTTTAGCGAGTTCGACCAGAATCTGTTCGAAGACAGCAGCACCGTGAGTTGGCACTTGTTAAAAGATTGGACAATGTATTTGTATTACGAGTATAACGAGTATGTATTACGAGTATTTGAACTCAAACTCAGCTCAAAACCGAGTTTCGTAACACTGTTATTTAACTTTTTTTTAAATTATGTTTGCGTAACAAGTGCGCGGAAGTACTCTGGTAACCAGTGTAAACCGGCTGAAACCGGTTCAGAACCGTATGGTGGAGTCGCTGCGTCTGTTCAACACGATCATCAATCCATGGAGACGGCGATCATTCTCTTCCTCAACAAGAGAGACCTCTTCGCCTACAAACTACAGGCACAGCGCTCCATACGCATCGCCCTGCCAGACTACACCGGTCAGTTTTTAGCTTGGACACGGAGAAAGACACTTGTCAAAGACACTAACATTTTCTTACCTACTTGTATCGTTTCATACAGGTGGACTATGCGCTAGAAAAATCTGGAGGGCCGGGCCGAGAGGGGATTAAAAATTCTGGGGCCCCACAGTTAGAGGAATGAAGTCATACAATATGTTTATAGTTGGATTGGAAACCCACTCCATTAAAAAAAACTGTCAGCGAGCAAAAGTGACGTGCTTATAACAGTGAAGCGAAACATGCTTTGCAAGGGAAGGGTGCTGGGCCGCAGTCTGTGCACTGCTGTGGACCCATTGCACCGTTGTAGGGCCCGACACGTAGGTACGAAGAGTCGGTGGCGTACGTTCGGCGGACGTTCGAGTCGAAGAACGAGAACGTCGACAAGGCCATCTACTCGCATGAGACCTGCGCCACCGACACCAACCAGGTGTCTACGCGAGCGTGCGTGCGTGCGTGCGTGCGTGCGTGCGTGCGTGCGTGCTTGCGTGCGTGCGTGTCGGACGTGACCGACGTACACGAACTACTGTAGGTGGAGTTGGTGCTGGGCAACGTCATCGACCTCGTCATACAGAAGACTCTCGAGAAAGTCGGCATTCAGTAGTGGCGACGACCTCCCCACACTGACCCGACAATCAATCTACCATTGTGATTGATAATCATTCATTGTCTGCCAATGCGAGTATGTAGTTTTGAACACGAGTGTGGGGTATGGACATCTTGAGAGAGTAAACGTTGCAAAGGAGCGTTGAGTTGCGCCGAATTCACAAATTCGTGTCTTTCTTGGACCAAAGACACAGCAGTTTCAATTTGCAGGTCCATATCAGTGCGTACCGTTGACGCGCAAGAGAAGACTCATCCTATGGAGTACCTACATAGTACATATGCATACATGCGAACAAATTTCTCGTCTCTTTGGGCTCAGAAAAAGTCGAGAGATCAAGCGGTAGATAAGCGGAAGAAAGATGCCTATGACGCGCACGCCCTGCAACTGTGGCAAAACCAAGGGCCGTTGCACCTGCAATGCTGCCGCTGCTGCGCCGCCGACTCCTGGCGACGCGAGCCTGCAGCAGCAGTTCCAGTCCATGAAGGACTTCCTCGACACCAAGCTGGCGACTCTCGACGACAAGCTCGCCAAGTCGGTTGTGACCGCTGTCTGCGAGGCGGTCAACGAGGCGATGGCCAGCGCCCGTCTCGAGATCCAGCAGCTGCGAGAGCTCGTCGAGGCCCTGAGAGGACGCATCGTTGCTCTCGAGGCCCGTCCTCAGTCGATGCCGTCTGTTGCCGCCGACGACGCCGACTCTGGCAGCGCCCCTCGTCCCTACGGCGCGCCGCCCGAGTTCCTCCAGAGCCAGTCGTTTGCGGACGCGGTCGCCAAGGCGGTCAAGCATCAGCAGCAAAAGGAGAAGAAGCGCAAGAACCTGGTCATCGTCGGCCTTCCCGAGCCCCAGCCCGGCCTGGCCGACGGCGTGACCGCGTCCGACCTGCAGTCAGTGACGCGCCTCGCCGCTGACCTGCACATCGCTCCAACAGCGATCGACCGCGTCTTTCGCCATGGCCAGCAGCGAAACAACCGGCCCAGAATCACCAAGGTCTGCTTCAACGACATGGATTCCCGACGCCGATTCCTGTCCGGTCTGCGCCCGCTGCTGGTCAGTCGGCTGGGCGCTGGCGAGCCGCGGCCGGCCTTCTACGTTCGTCCGGACCTGACGCAACTCGAGCTCGAGCAGAACGCGGCCCTCAACCGCGAGCGCCTCGACCGCATCCACAACGGCGAGGACGTTGTCGTCTGGCGCGGCCAGATCCTCGGACGCGCCGATCGCGACAAGCAGCACGCCGAGTTGGCGAGAAAATCCGTGAGTCACTCGTCAAACTAGCTGTGTCCAGCGTTGCCGCTCCATCCGGCCTTCAGCCAGCTCCGCCGCTTGCGCGCGAATCCCACAGTGATGCTAATAGGAATGAGAACGGCGCTCCACTTTCGTTTTATTCGCTTAATGTAAGGTCCTTAGCCTGTGGTAGCAAGTTAACTGAACTTCGCGCGTTCTTATGTAAGTGGATTGCGAACTTCCGTATAGTTTGTCTGACTGAAACTTGGCTAGACGACACCTTTCCAACTGCCCTCTTCGGCTCATCTCATACACTGTACCGAGCTGATCGTACTAACAGACAAGGTGGTGGTTCCTTAATATGCGTTCCCGACTCTGTTCGGTCTATCCCATGCGGTGAATCGGTTTCCGCTCCAGATTTCGAAGCTGTCGCTGCTGACTTGTTTCTCCCCAACGGACGCCTACGCGTCATCAACGTTTACAGACCCCCCCTCCTCCCAAAACTCCGCTCCCGTGCTGGCCTATCTCAATAACCATGAGGCTTTCCCCATCCTGTTGTTGTCGTCGGCGACTTCAACCTGCCCCATGCTGACTGGGACTCCTATTGCGCACGCAGGAAGCCGCCCTGCTGAGAGAGAACTGGTTCAATTCTTTCTCTCCGTTGGCCTTACCCAGCGCGTTCTCGCACCCACCAGAGGGGAAAACATTCTAGATCTTGCTCTGACCAATCACCCCCCACGTCATCCACTCTGTGGATGTTTTTCAGCCGTGCATTCCATCTGACCATCTAGCAATCACATTCAAAGTCCCTGACGAAAGCGCCAGTTCTACGCGAATTTAAGAATTATCAGAAAGCAAATTATCCTGTTATGGAGGACCACCTCAGCAAAGTCGACTGGGTAGCTTTGTTCGATACATGTACAAACATTCACCAAATGTGGGACATGTTCGCACAATACACTGAAGGACTGTATAGACCGTTTTGTTCCCACTTGCAAACCGCGCATGAATGGCCCCAAGTTCAAGAACCGCACTGTTCGCAAGCTCATCCAGAAGCAGAAGCGATTGCACGCTGAGTCCGAACGCCGCTGCGGGTGTAGTCAGTCCGCAAGTGGAAAGAAGCGAACCAGGACGCACGCCGCGCAGCTCGTGAGGCATTCGTGAGCTCATTGGCGTTGCGAAGAGCAATTAGCTAACAGTGGCTCTGTCAGGCGCTTTTGGCAGTATGTAAATTCA